>JNEV01001206.1:0-100521 GCA_000697495.1 Saksenaea oblongispora B3353
TTTTGCCCCTGTATCATACACTCGGTTTGCAAGTCGATTGTCCGCTTTTTAAGTATTTCTTCCCGCATCTGGGTTCGCCTCTTACTATAAAAAACCTTAATGGAACGTAAGAAAAGAGCGAATATAAAGGTAAGTACAGGTAAGTATATTTGCTCTCGCGAATATCGTTATATCAATATTCCTGCATACTCTCCGTAACTAAATTGTATTAAGCAGCTCTGGTATGAAGTGAAGAGCAAATCTAAGTGCAACAAGTTTTTGATAAAAGAGGGTTGTAGTGTGGCGTCGTCCCCTCCTATGGATTACACCAGGGCGTGTTGTGTCTGCATTAGAAAGATATCAATGTTATTTGGATATCCCAACCTTAGGAACGACCGCAGGCGACACTACGTTGATGTATAGTATACTCATGCATTTGCGTATGGATCTTCGTTATGACATCTATGTATGTCAAAGGATGGAAGAGGCTCTCTGAGCTAGATCATACATAATAAAAACTCTTCAGCACTCTTTTTCTTTGGTGAGATACACGACGCTTTCGATGTGCACACGGTAGGGTTTCTATGATATTTGATCAGACTCACATATTGGTGAGCCTTACTTCAGAGATTCATTTCTTCACGCTTACAGCGAGAAAAGAAAGATATTGCATGATCAATCCAGGCTTGGCAGTCTGATCTCGTCACTTTACTCACTGAATCACAAATTCGATCCGTAAGTCGGTCGTCTGCTTTCAGTGCATTTCTCCTGAGGCCTGTTTTTACCTTCGACCAGAATTTTTCAATAGGATTTAAGAATGGAGAATAAGGAGGCAAATACAAACATTTGTATCCTCTGCTCTCAATCACATTACTAACTGTTGCTGGTGTATGTATCGGAGCATTATCCATTACGATGTAATGCCCTTTCATATCATGTTTATCCAGCACGTCCATCACATTTGATATATAAGACAGGAAATGTTCTGTTCGTGTACCGATCCGACCATTAATTGTCTTTGTTTCCCTCCCGTTAATCTTCCTCTTTTTGGACACAGATGCAGCCTGAGGCTTTCTCAAAGATATACACTCCCCGAAAGAAAGTCTAGATGCAGTTGAGCAAACTCCGAAGTGGAGATTAATCATACACACCTTTCAACATGAAGTACATCCCATATTTTCATATGTATGATAGTCTGGAAAAAAAAAAAAGGAGCAGTAAAACATAGCCATTGAGAATATTTATTTCAAATTTTGGTCGTAATCTAATATCTCGTGTGGCCTCCATGGGCTTCAATAACTGCCTTACATCTGTCGGGCATAGAAGCAACCAAGTTTTGACACACACTTTCGGGTATGGAGGCCCATTCCTCCAACAGAACTGCTTCCAACTCCTCTGGTTTACTAATCAGGTCTCTGCATTTCTCCATACGTTGTTGAAGGTAATCCCAAAAATTCTCAATTGGATTGAGATCGGGACTCTGTGCAGGCCAGTATGGAAAGACAGAGACATAGTTCTTGCTTTTCCATTGCCTCGCAGCTGCACAGGTATGGCACGTCGCCCCATCATCCTGGAAGATATAGTCCTTATGTTTGTTTTCACGTAAAAAAGGAAGTTTTTTCTTCAAAACCTCGATGTACGCTTTCCCATCCATTCTTCCTTTCACTGGTTCAACTGGACCAACTCTGCTTGCATTAAAGCAGCCCCATAACATGACAGAACCGCTACCAAACTTCATCGTCTCTTTGATATGCTGTGGCAATAAAGCTTCTCCTTTCTTGCGTGAGACTCGCTCTCTGCCATCATTGCCCACAACACAGAATCTGGACTCATCTGACTAGATGACCTTCTCCCATTGTTCCTTTGTCCAATTAGCATGCTCTTTGCCCAATAAATCCTCTTCTCCTTATGCTTCTCAGTTAACTTAGGTCTACGGACAAGTCGACGTGAAAATATGCCAATATTATGAACAGCTTTTGCTGAAGGTGGGGTATGACACTTTGACATCCGAGTCGGAGAAAGACGCGTGATGAACCTTCAGGGGAAGACGTGGGTTGCGCCTGATGCTCAGCTGAATTGCGCGTTCTTAATGTTTCGTTATCTTTGTTGGCCTTCCAGCTCTACGTTTTGATACTGCAGTTCCCGTCTTTTTTATGTTTTCTATAACGTGCTGAACAGTTGATCGTGACATATTCAAGGACTTTGCAATTCCGCCAAACGACATTCCAGCTTCCCCCATGCCATAGATCATGGATCTCTGCTGCACTGAAAGTTCAGATTAGGCTTTCTGTTAGTGTTAGAAATGGCTGTAAGAGCCATAAAGAAAGTTTATAATAACAAAAGCGAGAAAAAAATTGCAAAAGTTCACACTATGTTATTGTGAATTTCGGAGTTTGCTCAACTGCATCTAGACTTCCTTTCGGGGAGTGTGAAGTCTACGAAAGAAAACTACTTGATCGGCGCAAAATAATCTTTCGTCCAACGCAAAGTGACTTGCAAAATCTCATTATGCAAAACTACTGTATTTCTATGAAAAAGTTTATTACCTCCCAACGCAAGGTTCATTCTAGTTTTCTGAGCTTCGCCTTCATATAAAAAGGAAAAAAATAAAAATAAAAAACTGGAAACGCGCAATAGGTTAGGAAAAGTACTTGAAGTGATGGGCTTAGAAAAAGGGGGCTCAGCAATACATTCCGCCATGGAAAGAAGGAAATCCAAGCGTACATTGAATTAGCTGATAAGGTTCTCCTTTGAAGACAAACATTATCCGATCTGAGCTGAAGCTGTCAGTTGGGAATAGCGTCAAAACATCATCTCGCTTTTTATTGGCTGAAATAGCGTTCTCCACCTGTGCAATCTGACTGGAAAATCAGGTGTGTCCCATACCCAGTATTCGCAACCGAACGTTTCTCTTGTCACCATTTTGGACAGGACGCATTGCACGTTCATACCAACGTCCCATATTAACCACTGTATTGATGAGCGGATTTTTTGGATCAGGTGATGCCACACGTTGGGGAGGTTTGCTGAAGCAAGCTATCTCCAATGTCGAGACAACCTTCGATACATTACTTGAGCAAAATATGAACGCTTCGAACGATTATTCGCGACCGCGAGGATCCTCAGGCGATGGTACGTTTATTGTGAGAAAGGTACATAATTTAATGGAACGAGACAGATGCCAATACGGAAACCGAAACCTACATGGATCCGATCAGCGGTATGGTTACAACTATCCAAAAACCAAAGAAACGGCAAAGCGTACCAGCGACTATCAAACCAACACCACCCCCACAAATCACATCGCCAAGCACACCGAAACTCAGTCGTCAAAATACCGACCTTTCTGCACGCTTGGCAGCAGTTATGGCCGAGAAATCCCGTAAAACACCTTCTCGAGCGTCTTCTGTATCTTCCCATTCCACAGATCGATCGGTTACACATCAAACAACTGCAGCACCCTCTTCGCAAGAGAAGCAGGGAGAATCTTCAGAGAACGCTACAAACGACAATCATCGCAACGACCCGGAAGAGAAAGAGGCATTAGACAATGTTTTAGACAACCCTCCGAAAGAGGATATCAAAAATAAACCCTTGGAGGATGAAGCTGTAGAAGAAACGACCGATCTGAAACCCCAGAAAGAGGATACTGATGCTGGGGAAAACGTCAAGCATGTGGAGAACAAAGAGGAAAATGTGGAAGCACCGCGAGTGATAACCGCTGTAACGGATCAGACATGTACACAGGAAGAGGTACCGATGAAACCATCCCCTGTTGAAGACGAGGAGCCTGTGAAGAACGATGTGGAGAAAACAACCAATGAACCTCGGGAACAGCCTCAGGAACATCCTGCTGAACCCAAGTCGAAACGATCGTCCAAAGCGGATTTGGATGAAAGTAGTCGCATCTTACAGCAAAGAGAAAATCAGCTTTTGCAAGCCATGGAGACCATCACCAAATTACATGATCAGCTGCACTCAGCGCAACAAGACTCTGAAAAATATGCTCTAGAAAACCAGGAAATGAAAGTGAAGGTTGAAGAATTACAAACGCAACTGGCCAAAGCACAACAACAAGCAAACAAAAACAGCACAGCAAGCAGCGATCAGAAAAATATTAGGAAGCTGGAAAGTTCAATTGAGGATTTGAAGCAACAGATTGCAACGAAAGAAGAACAGATTCAGGGACTGATGAAAGAAGGTAGCTAGGTGAACTAATACTAGTGCTTTCTCACTGATAATGTTCGTAAGGCGAGAAGTTATCGAAGAATGAACTCCGATATAATACGACGATCAAGAAATTACGGAGTGAAAAACTGGATCAGGAAAAAACCATGAGTGAGCTACAAAAAAAGTTGGAAAAAACGACTTCCGAACTTGTTGAGGCCAATGCAAAGGTGTTAAAAAACACAGAGGTAGACAAACGAGCGCAAGGTCCGTAAACTGTTTTGTAATCAAACAAGGAGACTGATATCCAGTGGATTAGAATCTATTAAGGTGCTATCCGATACGACAGAACAGCAGACAAAACATATCAACAAACTGGAAACAGAGGTGATTACGCTGAAGGAGCAGGAAAGCCAGGCACAGGTACGCCGGACAATAGGAAAGGAAACATTTTGTACTGATCCAAGAGTGATCTGGTAGGCGGCATTAAAAGCTGCTCTGGAGAGTTTGGAAGATGAACGGAATAAGGCAAAGGTTGAATCGGAAGAAGCATATGCGGCGGTTTTGGAGAAGGAGGTAAGATACTGCGACAGAACGCCCTGGAATACCGACCCACGATTTAGGTGAAAGCCAATGATCGACTGCATAAAGAGTTGACAAAGGCTAAGGAGGATGCACAGTCTATGGAAACGAAGCTGAGAAAGGAGGTATACTTTACATAACACGTTTACAGGATAATAGCTGAATGTTTGTGATGTACCAGATTCGTGATTTGCAGATAGCCCTTCAGACAGTTGAGGAACGAGCTGGAGCACGGGAAGATTTTCTGCAGAATGAGATACTGGCAAGTTAAAAGTGATTTAAGAAGTAGGTCTTACAAGTGAGCATAGGAATTGCAACGGCGAGTTCGAATGTCCGATGTTCAAGTGGAAGATCTTAACAACAGTATTGACGATGCAACAGGACCTCTTTTGCGTCAGATACAAGAATTACAAAACCAGCACGCGGCAGCCATCAAGAACCGCGATCGTGCCGAACAAAGGTGGAGTTTCTTCTTTATACAAGAGCGTCACTGACTATCCGTTGTAGTATGATTCTAAGACTACAAGATGCAGAGCAGGAGCGTGATAAGGCCATTCAGACATCGGATACATCTCGTGAAAAATTGATCGAAGTAGTACGTTGCTTGATTTTTATTGACATCTCAGCGGAGAAAATTAAGCCAGACTTAGACAGATCGGTTGAAAGCACTCGAACTTGAACTCTCGCATGAGCAACAGGAAAAGGCCGACATGCGTGCGCAGATGGAAGCCGAAAAGTTGGCAAAAGCCGAAGTAGAGGAGCAGAAGCTGCAGTTACAAAAGGAGAAAGAAGAACGCGAGGCACAGGAAGGCAAAGCCATTGAAGCTGTGAAGACAAACTACAGGTTGCTGCTGAAGGAAAGGCTACAAGAAGAAAGGAAACAATGGGAGCTCAAACTCAAGGCAGAGAGAGCGAAAAGTGGAAAGATATCGGAAGATTCGCCTGTGATTGCAGCGACCGTGACAGGTCACGAAGAAGTGACAAGTAACGGAGGATCACCTTTTACACTAAATAATGTAACTACACATGGACGCTATGAAGAGAAATACTTAGTTTACTATAGACAAGTAGCCCAGCAGCAAGTTCCAGGTCTAGCATTGACGGCAGCTACTCTGGCATGGCAGGAAATAGCACAATAGTGCCAGGCGTTATCATTGAACGACTCCAAGCCAATATTCGTCAGCTAGAAAATCAACTAAGCTTTTACCAAACGCAATTGCAAAGCACATCTCAGTCTCGAGGTAAAAGAAGAAGAAGAAACTCTGCTGTATTTAACTTCTATGACAGATGAACTTTCGGAAGAGATGCTTAACATGACACTAGAAATGGAAAAAATGTAAGTTTTACAGTCTCTATCCTCATCTACTAAAGTTGTCTGGTAGTCGAAATGAATGCAAAGAAATGAACGAATTAAGACGACAGCATGAAGAACTCAACAAAAGGTAATTCCGGTACAGTGGTTTCCCGGTGTACTTAGGTTTTTTTTTTAGATACCAAGCATCGTTAGAACTGCTTGGTGAGCGAACAGAACAAGTGGAGGAGCTGAAAGCGGATGTGAACGATGTCAAGGAAATGTACAGAAATCAAGTTGTTGAGCTGGTCCAAAAGATCGACCAGCTAAGCAAAAAGTAGAATAGCAAAGCGGTGTACATAACAATCACTTAAATACCCTGTAACAAATTCTATTCTATCTATTGTCTACTGCATATTCCCACCAGGGGCTAATGCCTGTGCTCGTTTTTCCAGAAGATAGTCTGTCATTGCCAACATGTTGGCCTTCTCTTCCTCCGTCGCATTACCGTGAGCTGTCCAGCGGATCTTGCAATTCTCGTCCACCAGATACACATAACCAATATACTGATTCGTCATATCCAATAATTTGCGGGTCTTTGAAATGTCTTTTAACAAAAGAACGTAATTGGCCTGTAGGATGACGATGAATGACGAGATTTCAATGGTGTCATTTACTTACACGGCGTTCTTCAGAGACATTTTTGCGAATGGTCGGTACAAAAGCCTTCAAGAGCAATTGCTTGAGGTAGTTTTCTTGAACATTTAACTACAAGTACTTAGCAATTGTTGGATAAATGACCACTCCTTCTCTCTCTCTCTCTCTCTTTACCTCCACTAATTGAACACCTTCTTTCTGCGAAAATCGCTGTAGGAAGGGATCTGTGAAGCTGGTGACATGTGGCTATTCAGTAATGATAAAATATTAGTACGATAAGAAGAAAGCGAGGAGGATTCTTACTTCTCCGGATTTAGAGTACACAAAAGACATCAGGGAGACTTTTCCGTACAATAAATCAGTGGTATGGACATCTTGCTTAAGCAGATTGGATCCTTCGAAATCCGGCATATAGCAAGCTTTCTGCAGTAGCGGAAGATCAATCAGTAAAGAAACAGGGTGCTGTGAGCCCGCGTTCGTTTTTACCTCGGCTTTGATCAGTTTGTTGGATGCATGGTACATTTTTCCACCGTGCTGACGCATTTCTACACTGTGTTATTATCGCTCGGAGGACACGGTGCTAGCTTACCGTGGACATCTGCAAAATACGACTTTGTAGCCTCCTCGACCCTGGAAAGAGAGGTAAACGTGGGGTTATTGCTTGTGTATTCAACCAACTTACAAATGACGCCGTTCAGCGGCATGAGCAGCAAATGCCTTTTCATAATCGGTCAGATCTCTGATTTTCTGCTTCTTTCGTTGGAACCAGCTTTCTCTATCCACCATAGGCGGCTCGCGTGTGCCAAGCACGGATGGTGGTTCGCGTTCCCATTTAGGTTTTGCGGGAGGGGTGTTGGAAGCCAAACGTTTGCAATGGTAGGCGGTTGGAATGCGTCGTTGTGCAGACTGGCGAAGCGTCTGACGAGCAGTAAAGACGAGGGTAGAGAACATGTCAAAACGAATAAGTTCAGGGTGGGTGGCTGAAGCAAATGTGGAGATACTGATAATCTCCGACGTGCGTTCAAGGCACACACAGTAAGCGTTTTATGCACTCGAGACCTTTTTATTTTAACGCCAAAGAACATTCGTACTTTTTTTCTTTTTCTATATCTTCTCTATTAGCCTTAGTATGCAATATTAAATCATGTTTGCAAGTATCATCAAGCGTATACGTAAGTTGTTTCCAGGTTGTCGTTAGCTATCGTATTCAGTTTTAAGCGGAGCACCAGTCAACCCCCCTTCCCTTCATCTTTCCTATAACGCTCCCGTTCTACTTTTTTTCCTTTGCTACTTCACCTTTTTTTCTTTTTTTCTTCTTTAACTCTATCTTTTGATTCAAGCTTTCCTTTTTCTTTTTCTTCCGTTCGTTCAAAATTCGGTTTCTCTCAGGTTTACTTGCGACTGCGCTTGGCGGAGCCAACAGTCGTTCTGATGATCGCGAAGAAGAAGGTAAAGAATGAGCTAAAGCATTTCATCAGCGCCCTAATGCATACGCCAGTCCGCTTGTCTCATTTCAAGTTGATGAGGATTGTCGGCCGAGGCTCATTCGGAAAGGTACGTTTTACGATGGGTTAGATGGGAAAGGTAAACTTTAATTGTGAACAAGCTTCCCTTTTTTTAGGTGCGCATCGTCGAACACCGAGAATCCGGTCAGCTCTATGCATTAAAGTATATCAGTAAAGAAGAATGCATTCAGATGGATGCAGTGCGCAATATCGTTCGAGAACGAACGATGCTCGAACAGCTGGATCATCCATTTTTATGCCGTCTGCGTTTTGCCTTCCAAGATAACGAATACATGTACATGGTGACAGATCTAATGTAAGCTTATGTAGCTTGTATTGGTCATTAAACTTGTCATAGGTTGGGTGGCGATCTGTATTACCATATATCACGGGAGAGGTTTAACGAGGACGTGATCCGGTTTTGGTTTGCCGAGCTTGCTGCAGCTGTTAAATATCTCCATTTCAATCGCGTTGTTCACCGGTGCGAGACACGTTAAAGAAATCATGGGGGAGATGCTGATATGAACCAATGTTTTAGTGATATTAAACCACAAAATATACTCATGGACGACAAAGGTCATGTGCATTTGGCAGATTTCAACATAGCGACGCATCTACAGGACCACCGCCTACTGACATCCAATTCAGGCACAGCCTACTATATGGGTAAGTAAGCGAGACACAGCAGCAGACCGACTTCATATTTTCATACAAGCTCCCGAAATATTCAGGGGTGGAGGCTACAACGAAGCAGTGGACTGGTGGAGCTTAGGCGTCACGATGTACGAATGTGTTTACGGAAAGGTACAAACAGAAAACAGGATGTGCAGCTGGCTAACCTTTTTTTTTTTTTTTTGTCGGCAGCGACCTTTCGAGCACGAAACGACCGACGAGTTGAGAGCAGCCGTTCGACGAGGCTATATTCACTATCCTAATAACGAGCGAACAGTATCTGGAGAATGTTTGGCGGCAATTCAAGGGGTCAGTCTACGAAGATGTTTGTAAGATGTTGAGGGTAGGATCTCAATGCGTATTGACACACGTGTGTCCAGTTTTTAGAAATGAATCCCAGCAAACGGTTAGGCCAAGGAGATGCCGGCTGGGTCGCGCTTGTTCGCCATCCATTCTTCCGTTCTGTTGACTGGCGACAGCTGGAATCAAAGACAAAAGAGCCTCCGTTTCAACCTGCCGCAGATCAAAACAACTTTGATCTGACATTTGACCTGGAAGAGCTTGTGCTCGACGAACAGCCGCTCACAGCACAAACGAAGAAACAGCGACGAGCAAAACGGCAAAATCCTATGGATCCCCAGACAAAACAGGAACGTGAGCTTCAAGTTATTGCCGAGACATTCAAACCATTTGATTTCACGATTTTTGAGAAGTATGAAGGTTTCAAAGATCCAGTGAAAATGACGGTGGGTGATCCGCCTGATTGGGTCAAGCCGGCGTTTGAAGGGGCAGACCAGGGGGATTTACTGCCTATCAAACGTATCACAACCGCAGGTGATACCTGGCAGCCAGATGAAATAGTGAGTACACCAGCGATGACGGCACATCACGACACCTCGTGGCGAGGCCCTAATCGGTCGGCGTCAACGAGCAACCTAGCAGCCGTTGCAGGCATCGAATCCGGTGATATTCCATGGAAGCGACGTAGCCTCGGGACACTACGGGTAAAGCAGCAACAGCAAAACTCAAGTCCTTTGGTAGACAATGCAATGTCGGCTAGCCTGAGTGAGGAGTACGCCATGTCTTTACAGGGTATTCGAAAGAAACAGAGCACGCGTAGTTTCCGCGAACGACGAGAGCGCGACCGCAAAAGTATCAATACCAATCAAGACGAATTGGTGCCTAAGACGGGGCATTCGGAGATGGCGTAAAACCATCAATATTGATGGCTTGATCCCCTTTCCGTATTTTCGTGAACGTTGTGATACCCTAATTGTGTTCAAGTCTATTCCTTTTTTTTTCCACTCTATCGTTTGATTGATTTCCTGATCTTTCCTCTCTTCTGCTTGTATTGTTTATTTCTCTTTCAAAAGAAAGAGGAAATTTTGTGTATGTCAATGTTTATTATTCTTCCCTGTTTTCTTATATAAGACATGGCGGCAATTAAACAGATATCGGAGAAAAGGGATGCATAAAGTCCGCTTTTTTTTATATATATGCAGCAGTCAACAATAGAGTAAAGTAAAAAAATTTTAACGATGCACTCGTTCGGATTTTCATCTGAGATCTATATTAGGCATCGCCCTTTTCCACAACGAAGTGCTTATTGTAATCACGAGGTTGAACCCAAGATGATGTCGTATATCATGCGGAACCTCATTTCTATGATAAAAAAGTTAAGATAATATAAAATAAAATAACGGAGAATCTTTCAGCGGAGAACACCAGTATAAAAGACATGCCACCGTAAAGAACTGCTCAGCTTCACGTTTTCTTTTCGTCACTTACTCTAACAACCCCCCCAACTCTCTACTGTTCTTACATTATGCTCCACCATTTGATCCAAGACGCCGCTGGCCACCGTCACTGCAATCACTGTCCACTAGTAAAGGAAACCCCCTCGGTTACACCAGCGCAGCGACTTGTCAATGAAATCCAGCAAATATACCTAGCACTGGCTACATCCACCTCGTTAGAGCCTAGTAGCCATACCAATACCCTATTCACAAGACTGGTGGGAATCGCCATCCTCCAATGCAGTCAAGATGTGACAGACCAAGTTCTTCGTCACCCCAGTATTCAAGCACTGACCAGTCCCTTGCGCGCTTTATGTTCATTGGGCGAATACTTGCTTGAGTGGCACTGGGCCAGAAAACTCGTCTCACTTTGTAAAGAGGACACCCCAAATCCCCTCTCTCAATTTGTATACTATGAGAACTACGTTGGACTCTCACGTCTGGAACTCCATGCACTAGAGGGCGTGGGAGCAACGCTTACCCGTATCGCATTTCTCGGCAGTGGCCCCTTGCCACTCTCCTCTATCCTCATGGCGCAGCAATGTAGCAAAATCCAGCATATCGATAATATCGACAATAACCGCCAAGCAATTGCCATTTCCTCTGAACTAGTACAGGCCCTGGGCATGGCAAACCGGCTAAAGTTCCACGAAGTTGATGCAGCAAACTTTGCCTCCTATGACCAAGCAGATGTGGTTGTCTTGGGTGCCCTTGTAGGCGACGAGTCTCAGAAAATGGAACTTCTGCGACGCATCGGACAACAAATGAAGCCGGGTGCGGTCGTCATGTTACGAAGTGCACATTCCCTTCGCAAGCTACTGTATCCTTCAGTGGACCCCTTCAATGTGAATACTTGTGGGTTCGAAACCTTGGCAGAGGTCCATCCCCACGACGAAATTGTAAACTCGGTCTTGATCGCTAGACGACGTTGACCACGCCTTCCCCCTTTCTTCTCTAAATGATATAAAATAAATATGTATACTACTACCCTTTAGCTTCATCCACATACTGTGTTCTGCCCAAGATCCAAGGCTGGCTTTTGCTACAGCATGACGTCCTTGAAATACATTTTATCATGTCCTTTTCTCTTTTGGAATTTGTGTGTCATATCATTCCATATCTAGCTGATCCTAAGACTTTAGAAGATGTGTTTTGCGCGAGTAGCATAAATCACTCCCAAAATGATCGCCTTTTTACTCAGGTGGCAGGTGGAATGACAACCCTTGTCAGATCATGCATACATTGTTTCGTTTTGTTATGAGATCTAGATTCCTCTAAAAAGACACTGCTCCATAGAAAGTACACATCACCTCAAACCAACGACACGCTCAGTTCTATCGATGCTGAACGTTACTTGTATGTTGTGATTACATAGTTGTGCAAAATGTAATGTCGCACTCCGCCTCCCTTTTGCCGTTATCCTTTTTTTTAGCACAGAGGTCGGGCTAATGCGATATATTAAATAGCGCAGCGTTCACGGCCGTAATAACGACAAACGATGCATTGCCCATTCAAATTACTTGATTCTACTCATTAATATCCCAATCCTACCGTTTTGGGCAAAGTCAAGCCGTCGCCTCTTACCAACTTTCTCTGAAAATGGCTTTTTCTTTGTGATATGGCGATGGAATAATTGCACATGAAGTGTTTTATAGATTGTGTGTTCACTAGCTTTGGTTAGTATACCTTCGCTAACCTCCACTAATTCTGCGCGACGATTGCTCTTTATGTCTCTCACCAGGTTTCGAATGCCATGCTACGTAAGTATCTCTGTTGAATTGTAGATTCGTTTTATTGATCCTCGAATGTCATGATTGTGCAAGATTCTATAAACAGTTTTTAGATGTAACAAATTTCTATAATCTCTTTTCGATTTGGAGCGGGTTGATCGAAAGCAATCAGTTCTTTTTTCTTTTTTTTGTCAGTCAAATCTATTTGCAGCAAGGTTTAATGATTTTCTGTGTGTCACTAGATACAAATATCTTGTACAAATTACTAGAAACGCAAGTATGGTCGATACCTTCTCTGTAAACGAGCTATCCTGGATTGTGCATCTTTTATTCCATGAGCGCTTGCTTTTCTGTACCATTCGATTGCTTCGGAGCGATCCGTTTTGACGTCCCACCCACACTCATATGGACGTCCAAGATGGAACAGTGCATCTGCATTTCCTTGATCTCCGGATTTTTTGTACAATTCAATTGCTTCGCATATATCCCTTTCGAGACTGAATACTCTGATCCATCCACGCAAGACTGTATTTGCAAATGCATTTTCTTGACCTGCTGCCTTTTTACGCCACTCAAACGCTCTTTTGCTCCATTCAATTGCTTTGTTTCACACCGTTTTCATAACGATACATCTGTCCAATATTGCTTTGTGCCATGTCCTCTCTTAGCTACCTTTATCACTCAACAGCAGATCCACGGGTTCATTTTGGACACATCTACTTCTGCCATTGACTTCCATTTCCTCCGCGCCAATATGATTGCTGTCGTGTTGATCCAGACTGCTTTCATCATTGTATATATACTTGATTCACTTTTGGACATACTCGTTTTCCTAATCGGTATCATTTTTCTCTATGACAACATTGCAAATGTATGATCCACTCATAAAACTCTGGTTTCCATGTACATCTCCAGGTTTTTCTTGCTTATGTTTAATTACTGCTTGGCGAAAATCGTCATTGGAATGTGCCTTGTTGTATAATTCTATCACTTGAAAACGTTCGTTATCCTCGACAATGTCATACACTGGTTTCAATTCTTTGAATTGTACTATGACTGGCTCGGACCTTGTAGTTTCTTTCCACTCCTCTAATCCATTTACAAAGAATAAACCGGAGTCCCCACCTAGCCCAAAGTTTAGTTAGCGATACTATTGGACATGCACAGCAATATACCTATGGGTTTCCAGTGTCTGTGATTCTTGATCGCTCTCTTTACGTTTTCCGCTGTATATCGACGCTAGGTTCAAGTTGATCGTTTTTGGAATCTGCTCCAGTTGTGTGCTGGATGTTCAGACGTTCTTGCTTACAACCAAGTACACCACCTAAGCGGAGAGGCCACTATTTCATGCTATAAACGGATCAGATAACAGCATTCGAGATGAATAGGTCCATTTTATTAATTGCATGGTAATTCGTCTTCCGCGTTGTAAGAATGCATTGAAGTAGGAAAAAGGGGAATGTTAACGTACGCTTCCTGTTTATCACCTCGACACCGCTTAGGTTTTACAAAGCCTATACCTGGCCTCTAACAAGGAAAGCAAAATTACGTAACCACTGGCATTCACGATTGTACGAAAAGCATTCAGTACCCTTGAAGTCCAAGAACTTGGCGACTCATAGCGTACAGAGGTTATCCTGACTGTAACAGCCGTATTATGCTTACACAGATATTTGTATTCCCATAAGGGTATAAAGCATAGTGCGCTGTCACGGTTTGTAAAGGAATGCAAAGCTTATTAGACGTTTATATCACAAGGTACGAAGCGATTTCTCACTTGCATAGCACAATATATAAAGTTATCCATAAAGAAGAGACTATTCACATTACGCTTACTAAACTAAGAGATACTAGAGTTTCATATAACCCTATTGATTCTCAAAAATTGAAGCGTCATTGATACGCTCTTTTTCTTCCTAGTGATTTCGTTTGTACAGCGAAATATAACATGCCCCTTTGGGCCACTGGTCCATGTTCCTTTCCTGCTTGCTTCTATGTATCTTCCTCTGAATAGCTATTGCACATTACTGGTTTGTAAAATTTTGGCCAACATTTACGCCCTGAAACCTTGTTTGTAGTCAGGCGTTATAAGCGCTGACTACTGATGGGCTGTTTTTACTTACAGAAAATAATCCACCAGAAACTGACTTTCCATAATTAATTGTCAAACTCCCGATGCTCTGATTGATTATTATAAAAATATGTTCTTCTTGGAACGTTGGTAGGAAAAAGTGAAAGAATAGTGCGCGGTAGTGTGCAAACCATTGAGTCATGTTTTTACTTTGGGAACCAGTGGGCTGAGACGCTATCGCAGGACCACTTTGAGCAGATTTACCTCTACGGCCACAAAAGGGTAATCACAGAAGGAAGGTATTTGTCTATTCCAAAAGATGCTTATGCAATGGTTGAATCAAGACTTTCAGCAGCGGGAAGTTATTTTTTTTTGTGATGTCGCACAATTTGATATCGGCATATCAAAGCATTCCTAATCCGCAGTCGGTTACTGTATCTTCTTCCACAAATGTGCACTGTCAACCATATGCTCATTTACATAAACCAAAAAGAATAATTATGATTTATGTACGTTATGAACAACAGGACGAGAGATGTAAGCTCTTGTAATGTACAAATTAGTGAAATAACTTTGCAAAATTAGGCTGATATCGATTGCATTTATTGGTCGTGCAGGGCAACATCAGCTAAGATTGATCCATTGTCGCTGCATGAACACAACAGGACCAGCAAAGACTAGTAGATCGTTCTATGGATATTCCAGCTTTTATATAACTACACTTAGTATCGTTCCATGCAATTATATCATTGTTAATGATTTTCTATTACTGTACGCATCAGACTTTTACAGATGAGTTACATTTAGTGTCATGCACAGTTTTGGTTGTTACTTTACATGTCTATCATCGACTTCCTCAGGTACGTTTTTGTGTGAAAGCATTTTATTATCGCGTTTAATTATTTTCACCAATCAAACGAAATTATGCAAAATGCAGCCTGTCTTTCGATGGTCAGATCCATAGTGTTGCTTCCGATACTGTGGTTTTTACAAGACCGCATTTAGTCGAATGGACCAGGTTAGCCATCGGAAGGTAGTATCCTGGCGGCTGGAAAAATATGACTATGGATCCTGAATTATATAATCTGGTACAGGTTCAGCACTTTTATATGATATGAAATTTGCTTGGTTTTTTTGTCCATTCGCAATGTAGGCGGCTGCTTGATCGTAAAGATGTGAAGAAGATATTTGTATTCCTGAGGAAGCGATAAAAAAATATGTTGTGTTTCATGGAGTTTATAATATTCAGGTAATGTGTTTCATTGATATTTATATTATGCAGATGCTAATTTACAGTTTTATTTATACGGAGACTGAGTGCTGCTAGCGAAATTCTCAAAAATGTACAGTCCGTAGCTGTTATCAATGGAAAGCGATGTGACGAACAAGAGACGTATGAAGAGCGAAAGCGGCGTGGTGAATGGTGCTATGCTTCAGAAATTTCAATGACGTGGTGAATAATGATAGCTACAAAATAAACCAAGATAAAAACTCTCGTATTTTGGTATCCCAATGCCATCTTTCCGAAGAAATGATTTATTCGTATTCTGTGATTACAATTTAAACACTTTCACTCAGATCATAAGTCTTGTCAAAGAAGTGGAACTTGAACGATTAAGCCAAAAAATAAAAATTTTGGCTTTGTAGATAGCGTAAAATGCCTTTAAACGTGCAGATTGTAAATTTGCTGCATCATACGAGATGAAAAGCCAACTCCAAGTTCAACAACGGGACAAGGAAATGCTGTTAATGGGAACGGTAGATCTGAGTTCATAGACTAGAACATTCTGCAAAATCAGAGATATTAAAAGTTTTGTGAAGACAGTGTACATACTCAAGTTTTTATGGAGATTGTGGTAGTTTTTTGAGGAGAAGATTTCCTGTAGTGGAAAGAAAGAACAAACTTCTCGAGATAGTGCGCATCAGAATCATTTTTCATAGCATACTGATCAATATGACGATAATTGGACATTACCAACTACAAGTTCATATAAAAAATTCACTCCACACACCACTATATGGACCAAGATTATGACAGTATCAAAACTAAACCTGCCCATATCCAAATGATCCTGTGACAACGTTACACAATTACTTCACATGCATAGACCCCATTGTTAATTCTTACCTTTCGTCATAAATAAAACCAAAATTTAACTCTTACTTTAGCGTAAAAAGGAAACAATGCATTCTGAAACTGTCAAATAGCACTTAGACGAGGGCAAAGGTGTAAAAAAAAAGGAAAAAGAGGTTTGCTGGACGTTAATCCGGAATATATATCATCCTGATTGCTCTTCGATTCAAGACAGTAAATTGGCTTTATCGAAACAAAAATTATATCTTCACGTTTCGGCAATTAATTTGGAGATAGATGTGGTATGTAAGCAATAGAAAGTGACAAGTATTTCGTACTTTCTCGTCATATAATACTTTGCATGAAAGAGCAACCATTTTGGTGTGCTCCAATGAGAAGATAGCAATATGATGCAATAATAAAAAAGAAAATGCGAAGTAAAAAAGACGGAAAAGCAACACTATTCTGAAAGGAAATACACTTTTTTCTTTGTTTTTATGACGTATCTATGAAAATGTATATGCCGTGGATCAGTTTTACGCCATCTAGCGATGGAAATAGGATATTGACCTATAGTTTAAACCACCGACTATAAGCGTGCTGCGCAAAGAACAGATGACAACCGTCCCAATCATGGAACGGTTTAGTCACATACGTGACAAGTTCCCTTCAGCAGTCCACTGCATCAAAAGTATAAAAAGGGTTCACTTTCACGGATCAAACAATTTCTTTAATCTGGGATATTTCCCCAACCGTTAGGGTATCATGGTCTTCATTAGAAGGCACCTAATGGTTGACATTGCACTTCCGCCGACTTTTAGGCTTATCATGATGTAAGTCTCGTAAGCCGGACTGCCCACATCTTCGGATGTGAGAAGCACCGCTCGCTGGGTTGGGGTTATTTTCCTGGGGGCCGTTCACCCTGACAGCGGTCTAATTACAAAAGAAATGGAAAGAAAAAAAATAAAAGAAATAATATTATTTGTGATCGATATTCTCAATTCTAGCCAAAAACAGTCCACAACAAGGTTGACGATCTGCTGGTTTCAACATACGCACGTGTTCTGTTAAATGATAAAAAACCGACGAGCAAGATTCAATAGCAAATTATTTATACGCCAGGTTACAAGTATGAGAGACAATTCTATGTCATACTATATGTCGAGTTGTAAGCTCATACAAGTAAGTACTTACTACCTGAGGAGTTCCTTGGCGATGTAAGTTTGGTGAAATTTTGTTTAAACGTTTTGCTCTTGTACACGCTATGAGGTCATTAAGGCTAATTAAATGATGATCTCTTGCTACGTTCATCGTGACTGTAGGCTTGTATGTTCGTCTGCTCGGGTGCATACGTTTAAAAAGACTTTGCATGCGTTTTAATCTGACATGTGTCCCCGAGCATATATTTTATCTTTTTTACTTCTGTTGTTTTTCTCACCTATGCCGCGTTTCGATAGAAAAAGAAAAGAAATACGGGAGCCCCGTACCGATGATTCCTACTTAAGACATTTACACCACTGATGTAATCATTTGCCCAGCTTGATGGACAATCATTTATTACTTTCTTGGATCTCAGAAGTTGAAAGATCAAATCAATTATGACTCTGATGTTCGAGGAGCTCCAAGCTCATTTGCATAAGCTTCTGTCTTGATTGGATGATATTAATTTTCATGCTGTATCCGTTCATGATACATAGTTGAAGTTCATAGGATAATTTGATGACACAGTATTGACGATTTAAGAATCCACAAATAACATTTCTAGATAGCTGCTTTATTAAAGATCACGAATAGAGGTGTCCAGAATAGCATGGTATGAAAAAAAAAAAAGAAAGAAAGAAAGAAAAAGAAAAAGAGCAATACAGTACTTGACGTCACAGAAGTGTCCTCCACAAAACGAGCTTACCAGGGTTTAAAACCGATTCCCCTCAGCCAGAGAGCAATGATTCCCAATTCCGTCTCATTGGCCATTTTCACTACTCAGTCGATCATTTTCACGTGAAATTTAACTGTAACGCACAGACACTTTTCAAGTCTTTATCCTACCACAGACTTTCAAAAGCATGGCTAGACCTGTGACCAGTTCATCAATGTTTATATATTTCTTTTCCATGGAAACGGACGTATACGTATCTGCCCTTTTTATTACTTTTTCTTTTACGGCGTTTCGAACGCCTGTCCAGAGAGAAATCAGGGCGATGCACGCTCGTAGATCTCCCGCTTTACTACTTCCCCTTGTTTCTTTTGAAAATACTATCCAGATTTATTAATGCCTACCAAGAATACTTTATATGAAAATAAAAAGAATTGCGTTGCGTGTATACAGTAAAGGCAAAGTTATGTCGGACTGTGTAATCTTGCCACGTGGTTTTTGACATATGTGGGGAAACAGACAGTGAAAAAATTTATTCTTTTTCTTTTTTCATCACTTTTTTCTTTATTTGAGAGCGCGTTTATGTTTCCCTAAGACATATCTAACGGCGTATTATCTTTTCTTAGGTCGAAATGCATTATGCCCTCCATTGTGGTCGGTTTTAACAGCGTGAACTGTTAGTTATTTCTGGTGAGGGCCCCCATCACATCTTTATTTTTACTGACTTTATTGAAACTTTTTGGCCGCAAACACATGGCTATGGGGTGGTGTTAGATCCGTCGTCTTTTGCTCTGCTTCATAGACCTCTGTTGCTGCTCGTATGTGGGATTCACGGTTGTCCGGGTGAACTGGGTGTAGTTGTTCTCATGTGGGTTGGGGTTGGGCGAAGTACAAGTTCTGTGTCAGCCCCCTATGAGCGCAGCTACATTCAGCATATCCTGGGTGGTCGTATCGATGTACGAGCTGGAGTAGTGGGTGTGAAGTTGTGGTAGATTACACGGGAATACTACTGCCTTGTAGTGAGGATACTTCGGCGTTCGACATTCAACGACAAGGTGTAAGTTGTAATACTCTTTGTTTTTTAACCTTGTACTTACTTTTTCTGCGTTTCTTTCTTTTTCTTTTGATCTCTGTCACAGAGGTACAAAAAGGAGTAAGTACTTGATCTTACCTTTTGACACACGATAACTGACAGCAAGCTTTGTTTGACAGACGTAATTTTTTCTTTGTCGGCAATTCACTTGTCTAGTGACGGACGCAGAGGTGTAAGTACAGGATCTTTACCAGCTTACACTCCAACTCATAGCCTGCTTTGCCTTTTTACAGAAGTGTTTGCTTTTGCTTTTCACCATACCGTATTTGCATTAACGAATGCTAAGGTGTAAGTATATTGAATTTAATGTACCTATATTCTGAACTGATTATGTATTTCATCTGGCAGAAGCTGTTTCCTTTTTTTTTCTTCTATTCCCTTACATTTGTAGTAACGGACGCTGAGGTGTAAGTGTTTGATCTTTGTTTGTCAACAACCCGTCACTTATAGCGTGTTCTGTTTTATAGAAGCCCTTCCTTGTTTCTACCCAATAAATGTAGTGACGGACGTCGAGGTGTAAGTACCTTCCTTACGTATCACCAGAACTTATAACTAACTCGTTCCTCTTTTCTTATAGAAGTCTTCATGTGTTATAGGATATACCAAACCATTCAGTATTGAGGGCTTATTTGACTGGTAAAATTATCCTTTCATTATTTTAAAAAACCGCTCTCCTTTTCGTTATTTCTTTTGTCCTTTCTTCCCTTTTTTTTTTTTCTATTTATCATACGCGAGCATACAAGACAACTTGCGGATATTTAAAAAGCTCTCTCCTAAAGTCCAAATAAACCTCGGTAAGCACAGTGTTGACTCCCACAAAGGGCACGTTAATTTTATATAGCTACCTTCTTAATCCGGTCTCGATATACTTCACGGTGTGTCTCGAATAAAGCTTTTTTTTTTCTTTTCTGTATATTTACATCCTTAAAATCTAAAATATCATGTATTTTTTTGAAGGCTGCTGAAAGGCTGAAAAGGTCAACATGACAAATAAAGTAATCCGTCCCAGTTACAAGTATTTAAAAACTTGAGAGGCTTGTGAGTGTTTTAATGAGACCTTGGATTATAATGTAGAATCCTGGGCTGTCGTAGCAACTTGTGCGAAGAGACTCTGTTGTTGCTTTTGGCGCTCTAAGTGCTAGTGTCATGATACTTAATTGTTTAATAATGGATGTCGTACTCTTGGTCCCCTTAAAATTTTACGATTCATGATTCAGTCGTCTATGTTTCAACAATTACCAGAGGAAACAACGCGCCTGGATGAATTGGCCAATGCGCTCCGACTGGAGAGAGGGAAAAACACAAGCAAAACAATCAACCGAGATGGACTAATAGGTGTAGGCTTGTATTCAGATTTAAAACTCATGTTGGATTGACTTTTCAGTATCTAGACCGAGAAAAAGAAGAAACTCATCTAAAAGTAAACAAGGAAATTCCTCTGATGTTTTTCCGAAATGATACGCTTCCTACCTCGGCAAAAGCCAGGAGATCTAGTATCGCAAATACATGTTATCAGTATTGAAAAAGATAAAACATTACGGGTATGTTTGACTTCGGCAGCGTAACAGCTGATTGATTATAGCAGTGGTAATAAACTTGATAGCGGGGCGGTAGTGAACTTGATAGCAGGCGGCTGTAATCGTGATAGCGGGTGGTAGTAAACCAGATAGCGGCGGCATTAAGATTGATAGTCACGGTATTAACTTTTTATATGGCAACAATCTCTATCTTTTTCTTTATGATGTTCTTTACACCTTTCGCTCTTTTCTGTCATCCCCTGTTTTATTCTCCTTCTTTAGTATATATATATATCGTGATGACATGTAGGAGATTGCTACAACGCTGCCTTGCTGGTCCTACTCTTCGTTGCAAATGACTCTAGGATGGTCCCACCAACAAAAATCCTACCTGCAAGTTGGACTTCTCGGTCCAGTTGATTGAGCGGAATAGTCTGGGATTTCACAAGTAATGTTGGTAAACGTTGTAAAGTATAGTTTTATGGTGTGGGCTTGAGTTTGGTAATTGGCAGGCTGTAGAGAGCACCCAAGATATAAATGCGGTTTCTTGTAGGTTGATAGTATCAATAGATTTGCATTGAGTGGTCACCAGGTATGATTTTTAAGTCAGCACAAAGACTAGATAGAGTGCCTTTTGGCTGAGAGATAAAAGGAAAAGAAAAAGGGTTATCAGTAGTTTCTTAATAACAACCAACGGAGGTGCAAGGAGACTTGTATTTGTCTTGATATTCTTGAGAGAACCTTGGCTTGAGCTTGAGATAGAAAGCAGACAACTTGTGTTTTAGTTCTGTTAACATGGTGTTTTATTTATTGAAAAGTGGGGGGTATTTATACAAATGCTGAGAATACAAAATAGGAAATACACAACCAGAGAAAGATAGCAGGGAAGCGATGAAACGGTTGCCTCGTTTTCGTAGCACTTGTGACTAGTTATTAGTGCAGACTGATTTCGGTTTTGAGACAGCTGTTTGATGGTAGCGGGCGGCAATAAAACTGATAGCGGCGGTAGTAAAACTGATAGCGGCGGTAGTAAAACTGATAGCGGCGGCATTGAATTTGATGGTAGCGGCATTAATCTTTTTGCATGGCAACAATCACTTTTTTTCTTTTGTTTTTTTTTTATATATGTATTAGCGGGAAGGAGAAATAAGACAGGGGAGGACGGAAACGAGCAAAAGACTAAAAGATATAAAAAAAAAATATCATAGTACCTACTGTTGTGTCTAAACAACTCAATGCTACACAACGGTTCCTAATACGTAAACCACACATCACTCCGCTGAATTCGGTTATCTAGAGGAGTTTTTAGTAAAACTAGTTCCTCGTTCTTTTTAACAAGAATAAAAACAGTGCACCGAGTCTCACGAACTTATCAGTTTCGATTTCGTCAGATATAACACTACACCTACACACTACGGGAAAATTTATCATAGAAAAGTCCGATTTCTATGATTATTCTATGATCTCTATGATTAGTCTATGATTAGTCCATGGTAATCATAAGTTTCTATGATAATATCTATGATTAATTATATGATCATCATAGACATTCCATGTTAAGCGATTCTATGATTAGTCCATGCTAATCATAGGTTTCTATGACACTATTTGAGGATTATCCTAAAACCATCATAGAACTTATCATAGAGATAATCACGGAACTGCACTTTTCTATGATTATTCTATGATAAGTTCTATGATAATTCTATGATCGGTCATGGAATTCCATGATAATTTTTCCCGTAGTGATAAGACAATTTGCCATTACAAAGCGGTAACAAGCTTTATTAGTTGTTAAGCTTTTATAAGGCTTCCAACGTTTATATATTGTATAGGGAGAGCCATTCACAACATGTACATGGTATTACTATTTTGGTATTCTTTACAAGCGTTTGACTGCGATTACTTTTCCCTTTTCAACTGCAGCTTTTTTATAGTCATCCTGCCATGCCGTTTTTTTTTTTTTTTGGCACCATTCTACATGACATGACTATGAGGTAAGCAAGATTTGGGCCAACGTTCTTTCATCTATTTTTAATTGCTCCACCTTTGCTGAAATAAACGATCCAGCTTGGCGATTCCTGCTTCCAACTTTAACGTGCGCTTTCACTTTCTTACATCTCACTATGTCGAAAAAAAATAGCAATTTACCTTCAACCATGTCACTTGCCATTGCATGCGCAACTAGCATTACATACCATAGCTTTATATTGTTATGTCTCCATTCTCTTTTAGTACTCAGTCTACTTTCTTCGTTTCCACTTTTCTTTTTTTTTTAAAAAAAAAAAATACCAGTTCTAATGCTACTTTCACTTACATTTGTGTTTGACACTATTGAGGCATCTACTTCGGAATGCCTTCTTTTCTCTGCAACATAACAAAAACTACTATTTACACCATGAAAATGAAGCGATTTGTTGAAATATGATATCTTATGTCTGCTCACAGAGCCATAATGCATACACTATATACAGTTACTATAAACGTTAAACGGATCAAACAGATCGGATCAGATTATACTTTTTTGATTCATTTAAGAAGTCGGATTCAAAACTACAATCTGTATGCGACTTAAATGAATACAGATCAATGACGATCCCTAATTTTACTATGAAATATGACAGGTACCTTGATGATTATATCAATTAATCAGATACCAAAAGGTATGGTGGATATTCAGAAGTTTTGTAGATAAAAGATTATCTCCCAATCTGAAAGATGACAAGGAATCATATAATGTCTAAGTAATCCTAGTATTATGAATAAACACCATTGTTCGGGAAAACTGTCATTGTTTGATAGCGTAAACATGTTTAAAAGAGAAGTACTGTTTGACCTGGGGAAAAGCTTTCGAAAAAGACAGTACATGACATGCAGATACATGGGATTCGTGCGACTTTTGGACATTCTGGAGAACCCAACCATCCTCCTATAAATAGAATTTTTATTTTGTAATAATAAAAGATAACTTTCGATTATTGACCTTCATTGTTTGATTGATTGGCTTTTATTCTGACATTTTGGCACAACGATCGGCTTCGTATTATAAGTGATTCAGTTGGCGCCTAGGAACCTCATAAAACAACAAAATAAAATGACAAAAAAAAAATTTAGAAAAAAATTTTTTCAGCGAAAAATTTAGAAAAATAATGCTCACTACAGGGGTCGAACCTGTGACCTTGGCGTTATTAGCACCACGCTCTAACCAACTGAGCTAAGCGAGCTTCGCTGATTTTGCGTTTTTAAAGAATGTAATCACACTAAACAAATTCACTGCAAAATTTATAAAAAAGAAAAGAAATAATTTAATTTAATTTTTAAAAATATATATATATTTTTTATTTTAATTATTAATTTTTTTACTTTTGTTTTTATATTTAATTATTAATTTTTTTACTTTTGTTTTTATATTTAATTATTAATTTTTTTACTTTTGTTTTTATATTTAATTATTAATTTTTTTACTTTTGTTTTTATATTTAATTTTTTTATTTATATTAATTTCTACATTTACCTAATTTTGCAGTAAAATAATATCAATATTATAATAGATGAATCGAATTCGAAATCAACCAAGCTCGCTTAGCTCAGTTGGTTAGAGCGTGGTGCTAATAACGCCAAGGTCACAGGTTCGACCCCTGTAGTGAGCATTATTTTTCTAAATTTTTTTTTTTTTGTCATTTTCGTAAAGTTGTGTCGTGCGGATGATATGGATTCCTGATCTGGGTTATCTTCCTGGAAACGGTCAAACCCACTGGGGATCAAGGATAACAGAAAATATAGGGTAAACGTAAGATGATTTATTTTGTATGCGATCGTGTGGGTATTTATATGTTTCTAAGACTAATTGTAACAATACTCCTTCGGACGAGTATTCATAAAAGTATATGAGAAGGTATGATGTAATTTTGCTGAGCAACGGTTCTTGGTGATGTTAACAAATCTGGATGATCACCGAGATGACAAGGAGCTTGCTGTTTTGGGACTTGGCCCGATTATAAAAGTTTGTGCGACTACGCCTCTTGCGCGTATGACAAAGTCGATTCACAGCTACTATTTTGGATCAAACCCAATCAAACCGGAATATAATAACCGTAAAGAAACGGGAAAGTGGAAGAATAAAGTACAAGTGTATTCGATGATGTTTGTTGTCTAAAACTAATAACGTATTTATACTACTTATGTTTTCTATTCTATTGTATTTGTAAATGGAAGTTGCGAGAAGTGTCTAAGAACTTCTTGAAAACTGATTGCAACTTCGAGAACTTCTTGGAAGCTCTTTGGTAAACCAATTTTGCAACTTCATGTCCGACATATTTTACAAATGCTTAAACTTACTGGAGATCAAAATTAAAGTGAAATTCTTTAAAACTGTCAGTATTTTTGGTTATTATCATATCTGATATATTTATGTTGCTATTGTAAGATTAGTAAGAGAAAATGGGTAGGAAATACTTTGAGACTCTTTTCAGAGATTTATTCGAAATAAAAGTGATGTCTTTTCTGACTGAATCTAAGTATCTTATTTATGCTTATCGTATTTCATAGTAAAACTACATTATGACAATCATAGATAAATCTTCTAGAAAAAAAAACGGTGTAAGGTACGATTTTTGTAGCCGCGTACCAAGTTATGAGTGTAAAGCGGTTTTCGGTGATAAAATGCACCAAGATGTGGATAGCGGTTTATAATAATGGTACGTTTCGGGTTAAGTGAGCACCAGGTGAGTTTTTGAGTCAACATCAAGACTAGATGGGATATCTCTCAGTTGAAAGATAAAGATAGAAAGAAAAAGGTTTCTTTAACGCAGAATATAACAGGTGCTTGTATAGACTCTTGATAGGTCCTAAAAAAAGAAAACATGACTGTTAGTAGATCGTGTTTATGATTACCAGAGATCTCATGTTGGATCGTTCAAATGGAATCAAGGTTATGTAGTGAATAAAGTGAATTCGTAAAAAAATAAAAAATAAAAAAAATGTTGGGAGAGTCTTTGCTGCGTGTGTCAAATGAATCAAATAAAATCAGAGATAAAAAAAAAAGGGATTATCAGTGGTTTCTTGATAATATGCAACGGAGGTACAGAGAGACGGCCGTAGTCTTGATATTCTTGGAGAACCTTGGCTTTTGCGCTTGAATAAGGAAGCAGTTAACTTTAGCTTTTGTTTTGTTACCTCAGTAGTAACATAATATTTTATTCGTTTGAGAAATAGTGGGGGTATTTATACAAAAATCAGTGAATACAAAATAAGGTTAGAGTGCTATGAACTGCGTGCGGACATTTCATGTTTGAATGACTAGGACATGTGATCATGTCTGTGCCATCGGTTGCTGCGTGTAGTGTCGGTTATCTGACGAAATCGAAACTGTTAAGTTCGTGAGACTCGGTGCACTGTTTTATTATTGTTAAAAAGAATGAGAAACTAGTTTTACTAAAAACTCCTCTAGATAACCGAATTCAGCGGAGTGATGTGTGGTTTACGTATTAGGAACTGTTATGTAGCATTGAGTTGTTTGGACACAACACTGCGGCAGTGAAATGGATAGCGGCGGCTATCATATAGATGATATGTTGTCATGCACCGTTATCAACGGATTTTCACTTTTGCTTCATAAAGAGCTTATGGATCATCGTATTTTTCTTTACAATGCATTCTTTCCTAGACCCAGTATAATGACAGTAAGACTATATGATATGTATAGAATCAACACTGGATTCATTAAGGATAACGCACCAATAACAACACATGTGTACGTAGAAATCTAATATAAATACTTTAGGGATATGTAACATAAACAGATCTCTTCCCAGTTTCAAAGGATTTAATCAATCTGCTTAACATTTTGATATCACTATAACACACTTCCAATGTTTCCTATTCACACCTAGAAGAGTATCTGTCATGTTCACCAATTGGTTCCTCTGATGATGCTATGTTTTATAGTTTAGCCATATCTGTAGGTAATTGTCCTTCAGATACCACAATCCCATCTAGTCTTGTGTTGACTCAAGGTCTTACCTGGTGCTCACTTAATCCGAAACCTATCATTATTTTAAACCGCTATCCACATCTTCATGCATTTTATTACCGAAGACCGCTTTACACTCACAACTTGGTACAGGCCATAAAAATCGTACCTTACAACGGGCAATAAATAATTTGAGACTCTTGGTAAGGATTTATTTCAAAGTAAAGACGAATAGATTACAAATGTCTACCAGCAGTATTTATACTCTTTGAATGCTCAGTCAAATATCTTAGTAATCGAGGGGTACGTAAGCACCGTCATGTTCATAATAAATTGCCGTGTATTTTACATGTTGGAACTAACAGATAGGTTCAATTACGAACATTAAGACAATGGCATATGTACATACGTAAACAAAGAGATAAAACAGAATTACCAAAATAACCCCATATCTTTGTAGTAAAGAACAAATACACTAAGAACTAGGCTGAAGATAGTATAAAAGGCAGACACAGTAAACTTCAAATAAAGTAATTCAGTCTCAAAGGATTTTATCGTCTACAAAACATTTTATCTTTCAGCTACATCACACGTAGTTCCCTTCTTTTCTCTTTCTCTTCTTTTCCTTTTGTTCACAATGATGTAACCTTGGGATTCAGTTGCTGTTTATTTTAAGTTATCAGGAAGTAATATTGTTAAATTACTTTCTATATTTTACATACTTTAGTTGTCTGCATTAGCCTATCATTTTCTCCAGCCGAAGTCATTTTCAGCAATGTTGACAAGCATCTCACCGATCGCCAACGATGCAGTGGCGGCGGGACTAGGTGCGTTACGAAGGTTCAAGATCGATCCATTCATAACGTTGCGTTCAACAATCAGATCGTTGGCTGCACCTCCACCTCGCTATATATATCACGTTTAATGCACACGTATATATTGATTCATTCCTGACCTCAAACACTTGAGACATTACACCGCTAAAGCTTGGTTCAACCATATCCTCCGTAAGAGCAGGGATCAGCTTCTGCCCACTCCGTAAAAAGGCGTCTTTACTAAGGTCATGGTACAGTTCACTGATTGATAGTGAAAAGTTCTTTAAGAAGAACTGGAAAAAAGCTGGGTTGACGAGAGTATCTATCATATCTCGGCTACTGAAGTCAAAAAACTGGTAGCCTTCTCGGGAGAATGCCAAACTTCTCAATGGTTAGTCGATATAAACATCATGAGGGCAATATATACTTGCCATGCACCCGGGCCAACAATTAGCTGATGTCCACGGCGAACATCAACCTGTATTTTGTTAGACTAACTGATGTACGTTAAACGTTGAACCTACCGTGGGTGTAAAGTGCACGCCAACAGGAATACCACCGCTAGTTGGTACTGGGTAGATATTACGGGATACAATGCTCCTATATTCTGGTTTCATTTGGTAATATGTACCTCTGAATGGTACAATGCGACTAGATTTGGCGTTTCCACCTGTAAGGCCAGAAAGTCTATCTGAATGAAATCCACCGCATGTGATGACTTTATCAGCTGTAACCTGTAAAAGTGGTCCCTTAAGCGTTTTTTCTGCACCAGTGATCTATAAAGTGTGTTGGAGAAACAGAGTCTGTATTTTTTCTTGGTTTACCCTCACACGACCTTCTGGTGTTTTTTCAAATGTACGTGCTTCAAAAGAGAGCTTGATATCACCTCGTCTAAAAAAACAGACGATGGATAGACATGAGCGACTTTCATATTCGTAGTTTAAGTCCTGATTTACCCAGATTGACGAATTTCGTTTGCAATGGACTTGCTCACCAGCCAAAAGTTCACAATACCCGTATTAGGCGAGTTCAAAGCACTGTAGCCATCAACATTAGGCTCTAATTCACGAATCTAGAGCAAGGAAACGAATGAATAAATTATATCTTATCAATCTAATCATTACCTGGTCCTTATATATAATCTCCAGATCCTTTGCACCGTTAGCTACGCCCTGATTATATAATAATTCCACTTTTGCATGCTCGTTTTTATTAGCAGCAACAATAAATTTGCCGCATCTCTCCACTGGTAAACCATGCTCCTCACAATACTGGTACATCAGATCTGCTCCGCGCACACATGTGTGAGCCATGCGAGAACCAGGGATATAGTATAGACCTGCATGGATCTAAATAACGCGAGAGAGGAAAAGTTAGAAATAATTAAAACACCGTGGACATATTTACGACGCCTGAATTGTGTCCTGTTTGATGCATGGCCACATCGGCTTCTTTTTCAAGCACAGCTACAGTCATGCCCCGGTAACGCTTGAGCAGTTCACGTGCAGTTGCAAGACCAACAATGCCACCGCCAACTGAAGATTCCAATGTTTAGAGAGTGTTTGATTGAGGGGCTCATGTTACCAACTACGACATCGAAATGTTCTTGACCCGATGGAATGCAGCCCTTTTCGGCAAAGTTTTTGGCTCGTACTGTGCCTAGCAATTCTTCTACACATTTGCTCGTCTCTCTTCCTTCGCCTGGTAGTTTATCCCATAGGAAGACATTTTTCGAGATGCGAGCTGTTTGATGTAGTCTTCGACAAGCTACATGACCCACAGCAGTAGAAAGCTGGAGACGTGATACACGAGGAAACATGAAGAAGAGCCGTAAAAAAAAAGTCATACCGTTTTTTCTCTTTTTATTTCATTTCGTTGCCAAGAACAAAGCCGAACTGTCTATTCACAATGCAAACATATCATTTATCATGATCCATACACTCACGTGTCATGCATTTACTCGCTATGATTTCGTTCGTTGCAATTATATAAAGCACGAATACGTCCTTTTGACGTGTTGTACCGGAATAAAGATTGGATCCGGGTCAGCGAAATGGGTCACCCGTCTGGAGTTTAATCACAGAAGTTGCTTGGGTCCCCCCATGGGAGCTGCCTTTTCTAGTTTTGAACTTCAGACAGCATGCCAGTATGACTCGGAGCACTTGAAAAGTACATCTACCTGACTATGACATTAATTCGTCACTATATGCATGCATTCGAACCCAAAGCAAATTTTGTAGCAGAACAAGTCCCCACATCACGTAAATTTTGGCGAAGCCGCAAATACCCATAATGAAGCGCGATGTTAGTGCTCAATACAGAACTTTACGTACGTACAGTGAAAGGGCTTAGCTCAAAATAAAGATTGCCTTTGTGTGTAGCTATCATGTCTGAGATGGAATACAAGAGTTTTGCACGAGATTTTGCACTGATACTCAACCGCTGCACAAACAGACTAATTCTTCGCAACACAAGATGCTGTATGAAGCCAAGAAAATCGCTTAATTTACTGACAACGGATCCAATGATTTCTTCTTATCTACTCCGTTCTTCTCGCGTCAAGTCTCTATCAATATAATCTTGATTTCATTCTTTGCATTGTCGTATCTCGCAGAACCATAATAGCTAACAAGATATGTGCTTAAACAGAATGCACAGCTGTGATCTGAGTCTACTATATTCAGAAAGGAAGACGATTCCCACTCAGATACAAAAAAAATTGTGATATTTGCTGATTATCCGACTACTTCACTGGAAAAGAATTGCGACAAGTGCCGTGCGGGACCCCTGTTTATCTCTCTTATCTTTCGATCTGGTGCGCTGATTGTAACCGATTTTGACGCATGAAAAGCAGATTTGATAACTCTATATCAAGGTCTTTTCCGCCAAAAATCTCAGCAATGTTACAGCTACGGGTGCACTTTTTCCCATTCTATTCAATCTACACTATTTTTGACTTCTGATCCAACTTCTAGTACGACCAGCACGTTTAATCCACCAAAACAGTGATCAGTGATAGGGTCACCTTTTGTGCAACTTTACATCCTTTCGATCGATCATTTGTAAGACGTTCAGGCTGCCATAAACGACGTAGTAGAAACTTTGTCCACAAACTGGAATACAAATCAATCAAGAAATAGACGCTGTGCGGTTCTATCTGGTATTGCTGGAAGAAAAACCGGCTAAATTAGACTAAAATAGCAATTGTTTCAACCTTTTTAATTACCCTTATTTTTGGATAATTAAACAACGGTTCCCACTAACCCCGTGCCAAACTTCCCTTCAGCACTGTGAAGGCGACATAGTGTATCCGTCATGGAAAAACCTTGTGCCTCCCCAGTCTATGGGGTAGACGATAATATCCGACAGTCCCACCCGTTGTCCATTACTATTCGGGACATTGTCCCATAAAAGAACATTTTATAGCGACCTGCCCTGCCGCAATGATTGCGTGGATATAGCGAAACATAACCAGGTAATCCATTCGTGTCAGGAATTCATACAGCCGACGCTGGTGTGCTTGGTTTATTGTTACTGGCACTGTCATTATCATTGACATTACTTGCCGCAGATGGTATCTGCGGAATAGGCGATGATTCCGCCGCCAACCCTTGCCGTCTCGTATTTTCCATAAACTCGATCACCCTTGCAACATCCAAATCAGGAGGGTCACTTTCAATTGCTCGTGCCAAAGGTTCAATAAAGGTGTCCACGTCCTCCACTGCGAGATTGCAGCATAAAGCAATCAGTCGTTTGCATTGCATCTCTTTCTCGGTTGACTTTATCCGCAGATTTTCCGTTTCTTGCCTCAAATCTTCATCATTTTGGCTATATGCTTCAATCCTCGCCTGTAATGCTCGTACCTGCAGCTCTAACCGCCGCTCGCGAGGGGTTTTAGATTCACTGCTAGCCACCTCACCATCCTCACATTTCAAAGCATCGTTTATGTGGAATGACGCATCGATGTCCTCGTTTTCGTCAAATTCGTCGACACCGCGTGTCCGGGTATTATTATTACCTATATTCTTCCATCCTGCATGTAACGCCATCTCAAGCTGATGGATTCTTTGATGAGCCTCTGCAAGCTGTTGCTTTTCAGATTTTAGTTCATCCAATTGTTTAGTCGCCTCATCGAGTTGATGTGTCACTGACTTCAGCTCCTCCTGGACCTGTTGTAATTCTACGTCTCGCGCAATCAATTTTTCCCCATACTCCATTTCCAACGCATCCACGACCCGTTGAACAGCTAAAAACCTACCATGTAAGTACTCATTTTTAACCCATGCCGACTAACGCACTTGACACAATCTCGCGCCCTCGCTGACTTGGAATGTAATTTCGTCTTGTCATGTTGGGCATGGCGCTTAGTGCTTGTTCTGAATAAAGAGGTGCAGGAAACTTTGCGGGAAATTTTGCAGGAAACGGTTCCTGTCACAAAACTAAGTTTCGTAGCATGAACAATTGATAAGATCTTACATACCATTATTGCGTGGTCATTTATGGCAAAAATATGTGGATCGCCCAGGTGATAGTGGAAGCCGTTATTTGTCACAGAGAGGTCCAGCAGTTCCATCATCGGTCTGCACCCAACCTTCTTCGAAATATCGTATGCCGTTTCTCCATTCACATCTTTCTGATATATCACAGCTATTAGTTGCTGACTACTTCTCACAATGTATAAAAGATGACGCATATAGTACAATGCAGCATTGGTACGGCCAGTTATGCCTGATGTCTGAGCGGTATGATGTAGAACTGTTCTGTTTTTGTGATCCGTGATATGGATTGAGGTATACAGAAATTCAAGCAATCTTGGAAAGCAATTGTTATCAAAGTTATTTGTGACCATTACGCCGCGCATTAGTGGTGTTTCTCCAGAGTAATTAGGTCTACAGATGTCGGCGCCTTGAGATATAAGCACCTCCACAGTTCTTGTTCTCGCGAGGGCTGCTGCCCAATGCAATGCGGTATGCTGCTGATCGTCAATAGTAACATCGATGTTGAAGTTGGACGGTTCGCTGCTTTCTCTCAGAAGATCTGGAATTTGGTCACCTTCGTCTGAAAAACAAATTGCCATCAACACATTTCGGTATTGATCACTATGCGCAATGCGGTCGGGTGGCTCGTTGGCTTTTACAGGTGCTACTTTAGCTTTTTTGCGATTATTATGGTTACGTTCGTTTGGGCGGCGGGAACTTTGTTGGGAGGAGGGGCGATGAAGAGGTGACGCTGTCGGTGATGCTATGTAAAATGGTGATGCTGGAGGGGATACTTGTGACATTGGAGAACTAAGATGATCTTGTTGGTGCTGTTTCTCTTGTAAACGATGTTCGGCAATAGCCTCTTCTTTAGTGGGTAGAGCATCCTCTTCTGTCATTTCATCAAGGCTTGCGATGTCGAATTCGATCAAAGGTAGTATCAGATCTAACACTTGATATCGTTCTGCAAGCTCTCGTCCTTTATCGCACGGGATCCTATGAGGCCAGGTTAGTGTGCTAAATCGGGTAAACGTTTTGATTGTACCAAGTGCCCTGGTATTTTCCATAGCCTCCTTGCACCTTCTCGTGTTCCCCAGTTAGAACTTCTCTCTCGAGGATCTTTGTACGTTTTCCTTTATCCAATCCTGCGAGTTTTAAGATCTGGGTAGCATTCATGTATGAATCGGATCTTCGCCGCATGACAGCAACGCCTTGTATTGTCATCTCGAATACAGAGACGCTTGAATAAACAGCTGTATAAATCCGGCGGATAGTGAGGGGCTCTTGGTCGGTAGCTTGTTCCATGGTGAGTGTATTAGTGTGAAAAAATGCGTATGCGTTAAAAGTATTGAAATGTGAAATGTGTGTAGGTTGATGGTACGAGATGGAAAGTTGTAAAACAAAACAGGCAGAGATAAACGTTCGCGACGCGTTTTTGTCCCGCCCACCCGACGCGTTACGTGTACCACGGCGAATAGGATTGGTCTGCGCTGGCTGAAAATCTCCGCCTGGTAAGCGTCGATTAACAGCTGCTCCACTGTTCACCTTGTAAACACAAGTGATCTTTTTACCTCCAAAAAAGAAAAAAGTTCCCCTTTTTTTCTCTGGATATGTATGATAGCAATAATTCATCTGATCCCTTTATGTGCATGCCTACGTGAAATGATACACCGTCGGCACCATTGTTCGATCTGCTCAGAAACCACTTTCCAAGGTTTATTTTGTCTGTTCACCAATTTCTACCTACTCAGATGTTCTTGTTTGCATATGGAAAACGAGACTATGGTATATGTGTTTATGGCGAATTAAGTCGCAAATTATAATAGCTGTCTACGTCTTCTTCTTCAAACTGTCGCATTATCACTTGGGGTAGGTAAATCGCTTAAAAAATAGGTGCAGTGTTTACTGTTATACTACAGATGTAAGTTGCTTTTTGATGGGCGAAAATGTGATGCTCGAGGATGTTTGTGGCACAATAGATTGTTCCACACAATAAATAGTATTCAAGGATGTTTATTGTCACAAATGTTCACGGATTTGAGAAAACCAGATAATTTGAGAAACACTTCAAATGCCAGCGACGGCCTAGATATTTTTCATGTATCCTTTCAATGGTTCGTTGAAATATACACATGTATTGCAGTCATTTGGAAAACCTATGTAGTAATAACTATTATTCGAAAAGGAAAGGGTATTTGATAATATTCGAAATGATCATCTTAAGTGATCTTCGCCGATGATCTTAGCTTGCAACTCTATGATCCTGTTTATCTTGTCAGCATTTTCTCCTTGCACCTCAAAGCGATCCTTGCACTTGCTATACACCATCGCCATATAGGGAAGAGCATGATCCTTTAGATTCTGCTTTTCTTCAGCATCCAACGATTGCTTCTCAGAAAATCGATCTGCAAATTGTTGATAACTTTCGTAAAATGTCTTGCCACGACTTTGCAAATCCAGAGTGGATAAATTCTCGAATATTGGTGACCCATTCTTCTTGTATAAGCACGATTCTCCATGAATCTGGCACACTTGAGGTCCAATTTTTCCTGTAACTTGATTGCATATCATGTCCGAGAAATTATTTGCCGTCATTGAAAGTGTCTCGAACTCAAGACGATCCAAGTGATTCGATTTGAGTAACTTTTTGGCGAACTTTGTAAAGGCGTCGGAAAGGCGGAGGCATCGAGGGTGAATATCGTGATATTCGTAATTATCCTCTTTGTCACTTGACATATTTCTTTTCTTTTCAGTCGGTCTGTCTAAGGACTGTATTTATGGAAAAGAATATGTTTCTAAGTGTAACCTCTACGGAAGAATATGACTCAAAATCAGTGTGTTTTTTTTGAACTCAACATTTTGGAAAGGCAATTTATGTATAATATCAAGTTTAACGTATAAAGAAAGGTAGAGTACTACAAAAATCGTAGCTTTTGACGCGGTTTATCTTCCCGTGTCAGCTAATATGGTACAAGGTCTAGCTAGATAGACAATGATTAAGGTAAAGATTTAACTCTGTAACCGCATTTTATGAATGAAAGATCATCCTGACATTTGCTGTCTCACGTTTACAAAAGTAGGCATTCTGCCTATCGGTGGGTTCCTTTTTCTTTTCTCAGAGTTTCTATAGCTTTTTTGTGGGATCAACCTGTAAGGAGTTTTTTATACATAAAACTATCATTAAGTACTCTATATATATGAATGCGTTCAAAGAACCTGTTGTAACTAACGTCCTTGCATATCACTGCGTTTTGGCCAAGGCAATCCCATCCAATCTTGTGTACCTTTATTTCCAATATCGATCAACATGAACAAATTGTATCTTAGCATTCTAAAAAGTCGGCTGTCATGAGTGTTTCCAGGACAAGCTCCGGATCGATTTTGAATTCGGGAATCTCTGTTGTTGAGCCTTCGTACTGCCATTTGTAGTAGAGGTATCGACACACAATTTCCAGGATGACAGCTCTGTAATAATACTCAACAAGTGTATCTTTTTTTATATTATATCTTACTTGATATTGCGAAATGGAATCTCGTTTTCTACCGATTCTCTGAATTGAACTATAGAACAAAGAGTTCGCGATTCAGAGAATATGATTACTCGCTCCTGCTAACCTGGTCCCACCAACATGTTCTTTATAGTTCCCGACCGCATGGCAGCTTCGCGATGTATGTAAAATTCGAAGCCATCGCTGCTGATCAGTTTCACGTACTCTGCTGGCGTGTCACCCATTGCAGGAAAACAGAAATTCTGCGGTTGGCAAAGCAGTTGAATGGACTCCTATCAGTTTTATGATTTCAAACACCGATTCGTGTACCGTTTTCTTCATGTATCATTGACAACGTTTGGTCCATATCATTAATACGTTGTATAAACGCTGTTAAAGTAGTTAAAAATTGCTGTTGACCTACTATATCTTCATTTAAAAGTGGAGTCTTATCAAGTGCTAGAGTTTGGGAGGAATGTGTATGTATTGCTGATTTCAGCTGGCCCCTTCTGTTTACTGTAAACATATTCCTCACAGTTTCTTCGATTGATTGATAAAATAATCTCTCCAAACTTCCTTTCTGGTAGAATATGTTTAACAAATCGAAATCGAGATGCCTTCCTATTAGGTGATATGTGATGAGCCCACTTTTGATCAAATTAGATATATTCGCATGCGGGACCAGATTGCGATTGCGTGTGCACTTAATCATATACACGCAATAGCGAGAGGAATGTGTACAGCAGGAAGATAATCGTTTCGCTGCGAGACACTACCAAACCATACGAACAGTTTGGAACAGGTACGTCGATGCCACCAAAGAGGAACTGTTTTTGGCACATGTGTGAGAACTATCCCATACAGTACGAAGGAAACTCTATGCCGAATGCTTTTAATCTCCACTGATACAAGATACCAAGTGTTTCCTAATGTCGTAGTATTGGTCAGCTTTGACGTTTCGAACGTATGAATTGTATCGTTAAAGATAGTTTATCTTTTGGATATAAGGCCTCTTCCTTCTATCCTCTCCAGTGCTGCTAATTGTATCCGTAATCATGATTGTCAGCATAAGATTGATTTTATACGGCGTAATATACTGTTATTTGATTAACCCAATCCTGTTTAGTTATTCCACTTTCGATTAGAGCAATTGCTCCAGCACTATCTGCATTTTCATTGATCTTCCCGGCTTTGAGAGCTCTTGGTGTAACCATTCTTTGTAACCATTCTACGTCAAAAGTTCTATGGAATTTTTTGTTGCGGTGATATTGGAAAGTAGCTGACACCATTTTATAAACATTGCGTAATGGATCTATCGGTTATGCGTAGTATTACGTTGGTTTTATTTTCTATGGCTGATCACGCGGTTATATTATCTGCCTTTGTGAGCTTCCAACAATTGTCTTCGTAGCGGTCGTTGTGTTTATGCTGTCTTGTATTCCAGCTCAACACCCTTTTCCTTCAACGACTTCTCTGCCTCCTTCTTAGCCCATGAGACGAGACTATACAAGACAAGTGAGTAATTCTTATTGAGGATAGCCTTGTTCTATTTACCTGGTGTCTGGCTTATAGTACAGACCGGCAGCAATGAAAAGGAAACCACCACCCATTCCCCAGTAGTAAATGTCTTCCCAATCTTCCTTGACACGAGTCTGTCAAATTGTACGGTATTAGAAGTGCTACTCGCGAAAGCAATCGAAAGAACCCTCCGCAATCGACAGCAAATGCCACGCATTCTCGAACTGCTGAATCGAACACATCGTTTTCGCGTGCTTTCGAGGCATTTTATCGTCGAAACGGGAAGCTCACAATAATAATAATAAAAAAAGAGGACATACCTTCTCCGCGAAAAGGTATCCTCCGGGCTCATTGTATTGTGGTGCACCATGGCCACCACCACGGCGCATGAAGGTAGGGCGTGCCAATCGGGCCGAACGAGTAATGGCTCTGCTGAACATAATTCCAAGAGTGATTGAGGAAGTCTGCTCTCTCTGTTTTGAGATAGATTTTTTTGGGTGTAACCCCCGACCGCCCGCCCAACGATTGCGTCAGCAAATCAAAATGCGCTTCTGGGTGCTGCCTTTTTTTTCGAATTTCAAGCCTATCGAGGACACAGGATGATGGGTATCGAAAAATCTTACACTTAAAAATATATGAAATAGAACAAGCTTTGCAACAGTGGTGCTACTGAGGGTTAACCATCGGTAGTGATGTAAGATATTTCTAAAGGAATAGCTACATTAAAATTTCCTTCTCTGAAAGAAATAGCCATTCCGTTCCTTACGAGTTTGTCACTGTTGCAATTATTATACAACATGACATGAAATCATTATTAAGATTTAAGTACATCCAGATTTTTAATAAGAAGCATGCTGTATGTAAAGGGGAAGGTAGCAGAGGACACAAATAATTGAGACGCTGAATAACGGTTTATTCGGATTTCTTTTAGTGTTTCATGTAGTACAGTACTGTACGTCGAACTTATCTTCAATAATTCTGTATCCTATGTCAATTATGATTTTAGCAAATGATAGAAAGAGTAAAGGAGCACTTAGAGCCATAGCATAGTGGCGAAATCGTGTCTAGCATCGCTTTCAGTATCCAGTCTATTATGATATGCAGTGGCATGAATAGGCGGGTCATGATAGTGCAATAATAAGGAGTTCCTCTCATACCATGGCCATTGAGCATTGGAACAGAGGAGAGGTTAGGCAATAGGACATCTCTAGTAATCAAGTATGTTTGAGCGTGCAGTGCCTGGAAGTAGCAAGTGTAACAGTTTATACATGCATGTTTACAGCGTTTCCTCTGGCTAAATTATGATAGCCCTGTATTAACCGATGAGGGACTCCATTGGTGATATTGACCTTATATTATGTTGTTATAAAGACAATTATACTTATTCTCAGAGCACCAATGTTGGAAATTTACAATTCGCTACAGTACCACATCACTTCTCTCGTAAAATGATCCATCACCTGCGTCCGGCCATTATTTTCCTAAAATGTGTTTATAACGTTTTATTCGCTCAAGATCTTGATCTCCCCCATCGTATGCGCTTGAGCAATTAATTTTTGTTTACAAGCACTTTTCTCATACGAAGGTATACTAAAGAAGAGCGCTTGTGTAAAATTCAGATATTTGATCGTGCAAGTCACCTAACTTTGTTTTTGATCGTTGATTGCTCATCGCGAGGACAATGTGGTTTCTCATAAAGACACAGAAAGGCAAAGGTACAAGATCTTTGCCGAGAATCAGACAAGCTTATAAAGAAAACATAGATACTGATCACAAGATCTTGTTACGACCCGGCAAAACGTATACGGTTGGGCGACGAGGTGAATGCACTTACATGAATGAGCGCCTTTCTGATACATGTGTTAGACACCGATATTGTTCTTTCCAATGATAAATCGGTCAGTCGTACTCATGCCACTATCACGGTAGAAGCGACGGACTATGAACAGACTGTGAGTTTGATGGCGTTACTGAAGCGACTCAACAATAATTTCTTATTCAGGTCAATATCCACAACCGTCCGACGATAGCTGTAGAAGACCAATCCAAATACGGAACTTATGTGAATGAAACACTACATAAGCACTCAACGGCATACCTACACGACCAGGATATTGTTAAATTTGGAACTTTGAATTCTTTACTGAGGTATATCATACGATCGAGTGCCACAGCCGGTACTGATAGCAGCATTTAAAAGATTGAGGTGGATACCTATGATCGTTTGTCGAGCATCTTTAAACAGACAGAAAAAAGAAGAGCTTTTTCGATATGCGTATGAACTTGGTGAGTTGAACAATAGGACAAGTTGCTTGAAGATTGCTAAATGCAGGGACGATAAAGGTTTTAAGGTCACCAAAGATTGGCAGATACGGTGCACACATCTCTATGTAACTACAATACGGATGAGCCTCAAAGTAGTCTATTGTTTGTTAAACGCGCGGCCAATCATATCCAGTGAATTTTTGGAACAGATGCAGAACACCAAAGACGATGGTTTCCATATGCCTACGGAACAAAACTTGGTGCCTTCTCTCGACGATAGTTTTCAAGGAGCGTTCGGCATACCCGATTTCTCACCGCAATACGACAGACAGACACTATTTTCAGATACGGAATTTCTATTATTTGAGAATGAACAGCTAGATCGGGTAAAAGGGATGGCTGAACAAGGCGGTGGCACTGTAATTTTGGCTGCTTTGGATGCTGACTTGCAGCCAGATGATGTTGCTAGGAGGGGACGTGTTGTTGTCATCCCTAAAAACATCGGCGCAAATCAGGAAGGTTGGGATAATGTGTTAAACATGCTGGCGAGGCGGTGAGTGAACTCATAATTTTCTTACTATTGACGGCCTAACCTGAATACAGTTGCAAGCGGCCGATCAGTGAAGACGAAATTGGTTGGGCCATCGTCTATAATTCTACCGATAGGCTCACTAATGTGGACACAAACCTCTCGTCATCGTCTGATCGCCCACCTTCGTATCCTAGTGGCTCGAGTGCGCGAGAGCCAACAACGATCTCCTCCTCTTTCGAATGCGAGAGCAGAACAACCACAGCTTCCAACACCCAAGATAGACGCTTGTCTCCAGAAATAAAGAAAGAAGAAATTGCCGTCATCTCAAATCCTAGTGCCATGACCCCTGCTATTGATTTCGATATAAGAAAGCACTCAGCCGTAAGGGTTAGAATGTGAATGATCAAAACATGCTCATACTGAAATTAGAGACCTGCAAACAAAGCAGCTAAATTGACACTTGCAGAAATGTTTGATGATTTTATTGGGACATGTGAACCTTTACCCGCTCCATCGCAAAAGGCGCAGTCGACACCAAGCGATGATTCTTCACAGCGGCGCATCATTACAAAACGTAAACGTTCAATAGCTGACGTGGATGATATCGTACCTGCCTCTTTCTCTCAAGCAGAACTATCAGTACCATCTCAAGCAGAATTATCAGTACCATCTCAAGCAGAACTATCAGTACCATCTCAAGCAGAACTATCGGTACCATCTCAAGCAGAACCATCAGTATCATCCCAACCAGAACTACCGGTGCCATCGCAGCCAGAACTACCGTCTCAGTCAGTACCACAAGCACTATCTCGAGAAATCTCTCCTGAAACTCGTCCTGTTATTACCCATACAACGAGACGTAATGTTCCTGTTCGACCGCCCCGAAGTGTGGCAGATATTCCTCATTTGAATGTGTCATTGTCCGAAGAAACGCCGCAGGAAGAAGAAGAAGAAGAAGAAGAAGAAGAGATCCTTCCAGGCAAAAAGTATATGAGGATCGAATCAGCTAATATCATAGCGATTCCGGTTACCGTTGTACGTACACCATCCGTGGACGCAGAAGATACCGATCTATTCAACAGCAAACGGTTTTCAAAAGTAAAGTTTTTATGCTAGGGATAAATATGTACTAAACTGTTCTATACCAGGTTTGGCCATTGCATAGGGATAACTCTATCGATTTTGTGGCAATGAATATCAGCCCAACAGACATACGATTAGGTTTACGTAAGATAAGGTTAATATATGCTCTGTTTTAATTGTGTTTTTCATTAGAACCATCAAGGGCTGAGTTTGAGATACCATCATCCCATCCGACTGAACATTCTGGTGAAGTTCCTGTTGATGCAGATATACAAATCGATCCCCGCACAACAAACACAGTAAGAAGTAGGAGACGGTAGAAAAACACACTGTACATAAACCAATATGCGATGCAAATATCAACAATAGATCTTGTAGTCTTGAACTAAGCCTATGATTTCTAGCAAGAACAATCGTGTAACTTCTTGTTGCAACTTGCTTATCGATGGGAATATTATGAAAAGTGCATATGCACGAACTTAGCGGATTCACTGATTAGAGAGATGTTTGTGCAGCAGATGTTTTGAGACGGAACGCTATGCAGTGAAATTATCTGACAAAAACGTAGGAGATTTCCCTCTGACGAAGTCATCAAAAGAAATGTTTGATATTTTTATTTATAGCTATGGCTGCCAATCAAAAAAAAAAAAAAAAGCTTCAGCAGAGGCCATACACGATGTGATCTCACTGTACAATACTGTAAAATGTTTAGTTATGCTGGATTACACACAAGTACATTTAAGTTGTTACAATGGTTCAGGATATGGTTTGGAACCTTGAATAAGGACGAAATTGGCAAACACTTCGTATTCGTAGGCTTCCTCAAGAGCGCGAGCCATTGTTATACAGTAATCTTCTTCCTTGACGCTGGTCAGCTCTGTAATCATGGTCTTCACAGAGTCCATTGCCATCTCTTGAACTTCCAAGAATTTTTCTCCTTGTCTACCTCCCCAAGGTCCTAATCATAGCGTCAGTTTTTCTTAACAGATGTTATTTGTAGTCATACCAATAGGGATTGTATACTCGCAATTTTCAGTATTCGAAAAACCCGCCTCGTTTAGGTAACTGTAGATCTTCTGGGCAATAAAGGGATCCATCTCTCGAATCTTCATGGCTTCGTTAACTGTCGAAGCTGTGTTAAGACTTTATATCCTTGTTGTAGTATCTTACTCCATGATGTCATTCGACGGAAAGCTGGTCCAGCATGTTCATATTCATTTACAAGCTCCAAGATCTCGATACAGCCGCCGGGTTTCAAGATACGTTTCATTTCTTGGATGGAGTGGATGTACTGTGTCACAGAAAACCCCATGACCAGGAATCGTTGGAATACAAAGTCGAACGAGTTGTCCGCAAAATCAAGTCTCTTCCCGGCATTTTTTTCTAGGAAGACGACATTGGGAGGGCGATGTTCCTCCTTTACAAAGACATCCGCCATGTCAATACCTATAAATTGAGAATTTGGATAGGCTTTTGCCATATCCTGACATAAAATGTGTTACTCATGGACTTTGTTTCGTTGATCCACTCACCACTGTCCACCATCCGGGACCACAGCCAATGTCAAGCACGCGGATGCCTTGTATAAGCTTTTCATGGATAGATGATTTGTATAACCTTGTAGGATAATGAGACCTGCAGCTCTGAGTGTGTGTGATAGCTTGTCTTACCCTCCTAGCTTTGTCCTAAAGAGAAGTGCTTGTGTTAAACAGTGTCTGCTCGCCTCCTCTCTTTACTACTACGTACTTCCACAACTCGTGGTTGATAAAAAGGCGATCCACTTCGAACTGATTGTTTGGTAAAAGATAGCCAATACTTTGATCTTTTTTCGGTTTCTGTTCTCCTTCCCAGCGAACACAAGTCGCGTCGTAGTGGGTCGTCATTGGTAAAAAAGTAAAGAAAAAAAAAAGCAGTGTCGATTTCTTCCCGTCAAAATGATTTATACTAAAGGAAGCCTGCTCCTATTGGACAGCAAGCTGAATGAGCTCCTCAGATATGCATGCATGCAAGAAGACAGCTTTTTTTGCGCTGATATCGATATTCATTGTCTTGCACGCATAACTCAGTTTACAAAAATAGTGCCGACCTTATCCCATGTCCCTGAACTCTAACACACTGTACCATAGAACCCTAAATCACTATACTGAAACTCAGAATGAGCTAATTTAGTGGACATTTATGCAGAAGATGAAGTAGGTTTACCAGCGAAAAGGATAGACTTGTCAACAACAGTGGCAAGGGATGTTAAACGCCTTTCTTATGCAGCATTTCTTAATCCAACAGACGCATAAAACTTAAAGAGCCTGTATATAAGCAGAACATGCTGAACCGGTCTTCTGGTCAACCCATGCTTATAGGGGGGAAGCAGAAGCGTTGGTCGAGGCGTCTCTTCATGCAGAGGCTCCGGTTAAATATTCTGCCTTCGTGGCTTTTGGCAGATTTGGCCGCCCACGCGAGAAGTGACACAGCTTGCTTTCAACATCAACGATGGATTCCAAAGCTGAGGGACAGCGCCAGGTGATGCTGGAGAAGGCACGCCGAAAGATATATGAAGAATCAGAAAGAGAGCGCCAAAAGATCTCAAAGGTTTTTTTTTTTTTTGTGATGGCAAGATATTAACCGATGGGCATTAGCAAAATGAAGTGCGAGTTGGAGCCGATAAATTTGTTGCGACTACCACCGACATCGAATCGCAACTGAAGAGCAGCACCATTGGTTTAACCGAGTTAAGGGATTATAGAAAGATCAAAGAAAATCTTGAGGAGCAGCAGCAACGAGAGGCAGCCAAGACAGCTCCGTTAGGGTAAAGCCGATTGTTTACCACGGTATTTCGTTGTCTTATACGCTTGTAGAGAAGAGAAGAAGAAAAAGAGAAAAAAGAAACAGATGATGAAGCTTTCGTTTGCAAACCATGATGAAGAGGAAGAAGAACAACAGCAGCAGCAGGAGGAGGAGGAAGATAAGGAAGCCAAGGACGCAGGATCGTCAGGAGGAGAGGCGGGCGGTAAACCAAAGAAACGCAGAATGCTGAAGGACCCTACAGTCGACACTAGCTTTTTGCCTGATCGGGAAAGAGAAGAGAAAGAGCGACAGGAGCGTGAGGAACTACGAAAAGAATGGCTGAGGAAGCAAGAAGATATTAAAAGTGAGTCGGTGCATCCAAAAGAGATTATGAGCAGATTCGTACTCATGGACTTCAGTCCTTACTTTGGATAAACAGAGGAAACAATCAATATCACTTACTCTTACTGGGATGGCAGCGGACATCGTAAGATGGTTCAGGTAAAGAAAAGGGGGAAAAAAAGTCGTGGTTGACGATGGTCATTGTAGTGCAAAAAAGGGGATACGATTTCACAGTTTCTCGATGCCTGCCGTCAGCAGTTTCCCGAGTTACGTGGTGTCAATGTAGATAACTTGCTTTATGTTAAGGAAGATGTGATTATCCCGCATGTAAGCTTGCAGGTATAGGTTGTGCAAGGTGTTTTAACGATATGGTAGCATTATACATTTTACGATTTTATCATCAACAAAGCGCGTGGTAAATCCGGACCACTGTTCAACTTTGATGTCCACGACGATGTCCGATTAATCAACGACGCCACTGTGGAAAAAGATGAGGTAGGTGTGGTATGACCTGTGTGAAACCTTGACTGATTTCCCGCCAAAAGTCGCACGCCGGCAAAGTTGTGGAGAGGGGATGGTATGAGAAGAATAAGCATATTTTCCCTGCTAGTCGGTGGGAGGTGTTTGACCCCGAAAAGAATGTAAGTTCAGCTGCCTGCTTTGCCGTCTGTGTATATCTCACCGTCTGTCGATGTAGTATGGCAAATACACCATCAAGGATAGTAAGAAAAGTTATACGAAACAAGGGCTGTTTGATTTCAATTTTTGAACAGCGCCGCTCTTAAAAGAATCCATATTGAACCAAATAAAATCATTTCGTTTGTGCAATGAATCCTTGGTCTGGTAAAGCTGGTGCTTCAACACAAAAGTCTATTCGACACGATGAGACCATCGCATCCAGTAGTCGGTACACACCCGCTACGACATCCATGGAGCAGGGTCAATTCCGCTCGCATCACAGCCAAGGTCAAGGGGCCCTGGAAGACGACCAAGCATTTAAATCGTTTGGGCATTCGTCGCATGCCGGCCCCTCCTTTGCCCATCAACAACACGTTGAACTTTTACCCCCCCCGCCGGTCCAGCATCCGAGTGACGGTGCCGAGGTGCTGGCGTTCCTCAACAGCACCAGTTACACGGAAGAATTACATGCTGATGATATGGATCCAAACTCAAGTAGCTACCGCACTTACCGACACCAACATGACCATGAACACAGCGTTTCAGAACATCACAGACAGAGCCAGCTATCACACTTTCTAGAAATGGAAGACATTGTTGCTTATCTGCAAGAACCGCGCTACGTGGATGACGTTTATGGCCTGCCACCACCACTACAATCACTGATTAAGGAAGCTCAGGAGGAAGTACAGGATAGTGGCGATCGACCAAGACAAGCGGTTGAACGTCTGAGGATGATCCGGGAACACTTAGTGGGACGAACGCAAGGCAACGTCAAATCAGCTGCACAACAAGCTTCCCAGATGGATGATATGGAGTGGGAGTCCTTTACTAAAAGCTTTAAATAAATCACACTGCAAACATCATTTTGACTAATCTGAAGTGTTCGAAACTAGACTTCGTGAATTATAAAAAATCAATGCGTTTCCCTATTTCCAAAGGTAGATGATGCTTAACAAAAGAGGCATTGACTAAGGCAAGGTTACACATGGATTAAAGAAGAGACTGCCAAACAAAACACATAAGCTGGCGTGTCTTTTTGTTTTCTACAATCACAAGAATGAGCACGTTTTACAAAAGTCAATTCGTGTAGGCTTTGTAGTTACACATACAACAACCTCTCCCTAGATTAAGCTCAAACTATTTTCTAAAAGAGGGTCGAAATGAAATTTCATCAGAGGCCGAGTCGTGTGGTGAAGGTCCCTCCAATCGGATACAGAAATGTTTTGTTCAGGGTTTGCGGAAGCAAAAGATGATCTGTGTACGTAGTGAAAGAGCGTCGTCATGGTCGGAAGGTATTGTAACAAGTGGTTTTCTAACCGTCTTTCTTCCACGCACAACTTTGCCCGGGATTCGTTGAGAAGAGCTGATTTGTGTTCCTGGGTATAACTAGAATGATATCATCTTTCGCCGACTATCCTCAGAAAAAAGAAAATGCTTTTTCGACGGTTTTGCTGTCATAGCAAAGTTTTGCAGAGTTGTACAACTACTTTCTGTTTCTGGTTTCATTGTTTGTAGCCGTGGCTGGGGTAGAAATCACCATTTAGCTTCAGAAAGCTGTGACTCAAGTGATTGAGGTTTCTCACGGCAAAGAAAAAAAGAAAGAGCGCATGACTATCAACCGTAGGGGAGGAAAAAAAAAGAAAAAGAGAAAAAACCAACCGGTTGCCACATGAGCGTATTTAATTGGATTTCTAGGGGCTGTACTACAGTAATATTAGTCCTCATGGAGTCGTTTTTCTCATTGTATCCATGAGTGAGCACACTATCCCCCACAAAATGAATGATGCTCTGGTTCCTAAGGGACTCCTTCACAATGTGGATAGAAATCCGTTGTTTCGGAGGCAATTAGATCATAAATGAGATCTTTGGATCATGCTGTTGTTTCTTGTATGCATGAATTTTGCATTGCCATCGAAGACCTTCAGCGTTTGATGGATAGTAGGTCTGTACAAGATATATAGCCATGGGCCAATCATAGATGAAAGCTGCATCGTAGATAGCCGAATATCCTGCTAGATTTGCTTTATAGGTTCAGGCATGGATAATCTAGGAATGGTTGCCTGCGACGATACTCTTTCCCTTGCAAGCTTGAATGCGGATTGCACAGCGGCATTGGATTTACTGCTATGGCTGCTGCTAGAGCAATCGTTTGCGCTTTGTCAGGGTAGCTATGGGTTTAGTTGCAAGAGTTATCGATAGATGATTGGATTTTCTGGAATATTCGACGTATGCATAATCTTTTGCCTCTGTTCCACTTCTTTCTAAAATATTCTCTTCCACTGGGGCCTACACACGGCTGGATCAAACGATGATACTGACAGATCCAAGCAATCAGAACGCTAAAAGATCGGCTGACATTGGGAATGTGTATGGCCTGATGTTTTGGAATGATTACAGTCATTACAAAATTTTAGCTCTTGTAAACATTGACGAGCGATCAAGTAGAGAGAGACTGGACAAACAATGGTCTTGTGGAACGTAGGACCTATAAATCTCGCTAAGTACGCTTCGATTCGATTTCTTTTCTCCAATGCAGGAACACCGGTTTTTTTTCTGGAATGGGAGAGCGGCGCATTGTCGTAGCGATGCAGCCATTGCGGGTTCTCGCATAACACATGAGATCAACAGGGCAACGAATAAGATTTTGATTTCTTCCCGAACACACACCACTGGTGCGAATAAACAAAGTCCGCAAGTGTATAAACGGAATTGATCGGAGATCGCTGATTCGTCGTACGAAAAAAAAAGTAAAATTTTCAGCCATAAATGGATTGTTATCCAGAGTACAATCTCTTCCTTCCTCTTTTCTTTTTTCTTCCATCTTAGAAGATGCGTGCGAAGTCCCCAGATGTTGACGAATCGGCATCACATACCTCTTCCATTTCCCAGACCCCTACGGAAACTACACCTCTAGTTCCTAACAAATTTTCGGATGAGGACCAGGAGACAACCTGGGCCATCGAATTCCGTTGGCTTCTTTGCAATAGTTTACCTGTCATTGGCACCTATTTGCTCCAAAATTCTCTGCAACTTGCTAGTATTTTTACCCTGGGACATTTGGTAAATTTTTTTAGGTATTAGCATTCATTATGACTCATTCGAAATAGGGCCCCACTGAACTTGCTGCGTCCGCCCTGGCCAGTATGTTTGCTAGTGTTTCCGCCTGGAGGTAGGCTCAAACAAAACCTATCTCCCCTTTTATCTAATCACTTATCAGTGTTGCCTTTGGAACCGCGACTGCGCTTGATACGCTGTGCTCCCAAGCGTGGACAGGTGCTAAGGATAAGACCTTAGTGGGTGTCCACCTTCAGCGAGCCTTACTAGTGCTTGGTCTCATGTTTATACCCATTGCTTGTATCTGGTGGAATGCAACTCGCATCCTTCTAGCATTGAACCAAGAACCGGAATTAGCTCTGCACGCAGGTACATAGCATGCTGGATCAACCGAATTACCGGATCAACTTACTGAACATTCGCAACGTGTAGGCTTATTTTTGCGAGTGTTGCTCTTGGGCGCCCCTGCGTTTATTGCATTTGAGGCTATCAAGAAATACTTGCAGGCCCAGGGTATTATGAAAGCATCGACCTATGTTCTTATGATTGCTTCGCCACTGAACTTTTGTGTGAACTACATGCTGGTTTACTGCGAGCCATTTAAGCTGGGATACATTGGTGCTCCTTTGGCCACCAGTCTTAGCTACTGGTTGATGCTGTCGATGCTGCTTCTTTATATTAACTATGTGGATGGCAAGCAGGCGTGGGGCGGATGGACCCGGGAATGTCTGACTGGCTGGTGGCCTTTCATCCGTTTGGCAATTCCCGGGATTTTGATGGTCTGCAGCGAGTGGTGGGCTTTCGAAATTTCGGCTTTAGCGGGTGAGTCACAATGATGACGAGCGTTTTGTCCGATCTGGGGTTGCTGACTTGTCGCTCTATAGCTTCTTACCTTGGAACGGTTAATCTTGCCGCGCAGTCGATTCTACTTACATCAGGCTCGGCAACGTATACCATCCCGTTCGGTATTTCTGTTGCCGCTTCCAACCGCGTGGGCAATTCGCTGGGTGCGGGCATGGCGATGAGAGCGAAATATGCCTCGACGATGGCATTGATGTTTGCGGTTGGGTTTGGATCCCTCAATTCCCTCTTTTTCTTTTCAACTCGTTCCTTCTTTGGCTACCTTTTCACGGCTGATGTCGATGTGGTTGAACGGGTTGCGCACATCTTGCCCTTGTGTGCATTGTTTCAAGTCGCTGACGGTTTAGCTGGTGTCTGTGGCGGAGTGATTCGTGGATTGGGTCGACAGAAAGTGGCAGCATATATCAATTTGCTGGCTTACTACGTTATTGCTCTTCCATTGGGTCTGGCCTTGACCTTCAAGGCAAAGTGGGAGCTCACGGGATTGTGGGTTGGATTGACATTAGCGTTGTTTTTGGCTTCAGCGGGTGAACTCCTTTTCTTGTCGATGATTGACTGGCTCGGTGAGACAAGAAGGACGATGCAACGTGTGCACCGAGAAGAAGTCAAGTTGCACGATGGGATATTAGATGATTAAGGGTTGCTCATCCCGTCATGGTAACTTCTTCCCACACCCACCTATCTTACTCCATATAAACACCATAATTTGTTATTTCCCCTCCTTTTTTTTCTTCTTCTTCCTTTTTCCTTTTTCCTTTTCTCTCTTATTACTTCTTTCGCATGCATCTTGTACTCACCTTTTCTTTTCTTTTCTTTTTATCAACACATTACGTTTGTTACCCATTATCATTCCTTCTGTTTTCGTTTATATAAATAAATAAAGAAAAATGTCAGAATAAAAATTACTAAAAAAACTGGAAGAAGTATGGTGGTGTCATGCCGGGGGCCTTTCTTCGCCTTGAAAGGCTAGTGTAACAGTGACTCAGCTTTGCCGTTGGAGGCTCACATGCGTTCTGTATGGGTTACACAAACGAGATGACAATTGATCGCTTGGGCGCACAGGGCAGACATATCATGAGGTCCGTTTCGTTGTTCTTCATGACCAATGTCTCAATCGAAAATACATCACTGTTCACGTCTAACATGAGGTTATTTTAGTTGAACCTGGGATGATTCAAGAGTAGAAAACGCAATTGTTCTTCACGATTAATTACCATTTCTGGAATTCTGGTTCTATTTCTATTTATGGAATTTCAAGGGACTTTGACCTTACCCGATGAACCGTCCGTTGCGCCTATTCTGGCTCCGTGGGCGCAGTTTCTTTTTGTATTGAAACCGCCTCCTTTCTGTTTCTCCCTCAATTGTTTTGGTGTGACCCAGACCAAAAAATGTGACGTATTTCTTACATAAAAAACATAGCACTTCTGTTGTCATTCACCTGTTCTTCTTCCCTCTCCTCCTCCTCCTCCTTCTCCTCTCTTCTCTTCAGAATCATGAGCGCTCGAAAGCCATTCACTGATGACACGGGATCTAGCACCTCATCAATACCAACAGAAAGAACACCACTGGTTCAAAACCATGATGACAAACCGTCATGGTCAGTTGAATTTCGTTGGCTTCTTCACAATAGTCTTCCTATCATTGGAACATATCTGTTGGAACATTCATTACAAATTGCCAGTATATTTACACTTGGCCATCTGGTATACTATCATTTTCTGACCATCAAAAATGACATCTTCATTGACACTGTACATAAAACAAAACCAAAAAAATCAAAAGGGTCCCACAGAATTAGCTGCTGCTACACTTGCAACGATGTTTGCTAATGTGTCTGCCATGAGTGTTGCTTTTGGCATGACTACAGCTCTCGATACACTTTGTTCTCAGACATGGACAGGTGCCAAGGACAAGACACTTGTTGGCATCCATCTTCAAAGAGCATTATTGGTTTTAGGTCTGACATATATACCTATTGCTATTGTTTGGTGGAACGCTGGTCGAATTCTTCTGGCAATGGGCCAGGATCCAGCATTAGCACTGAGTGCCGGTAAAATCCCAATGTAGTTTACATACCGAGGACTAGAATAACGAACATGCAGTGTGCAGGTCTCTTCCTACGAATTCTTGTTTTTGGAGCGCCCGCATTTATTGCTTTTGAAGCTGTCAAAAAATTCTTGCAGGCCCAGGGCATCATGAAAGCATCAACATACGTTTTGCTCATTGCATCACCGCTCAATTTCGGCATGAATTATTTGCTTGTCTACTGCGAGCCTTTTTCACTTGGTTTCGTTGGCGCTCCCCTGGCTACTGGTATCAGCTACTGGCTTATGCTTCTCATGCTCGTTGGCTACGTCAAGTATGTTGACGGCATGGAGGCATGGGGTGGCTGGACTCGAGAATGCTTTAAGGACTTGTGGACGTTTGTACGATTGGCGGTTCCCGGTGCCATCATGGTATGCACTGAATGGTGGGCCTTTGAAATCACAGCACTGGCAGGTAAAAAAGACAGGTTTTTTGTTTTATTTATTTTCTCATCATGTACGATGCGCTGCATGCTGTAGCTTCCTATCTTAGCACCGTCGATTTGGCCGCGCAGTCCATCATGTTCACCCTTACGACAACCACATACACCATTCCTTTTGGTATTTCCGTTGCAGCATCTAACCGCGTTGGCAATGCGTTAGGAGAGGGAAGAGCAAAGAAAGCAAAGTATGCATCAATGATGGCGTTGTATTTTGCAGTTGCATTTGGTTCGCTCAATTCTCTCTTTTGCTTAACCACTCGCTCCTTCTTTGGCTATCTCTTTACATCGGATATGGCTGTTGTTGAGCGCGTTGCGCACGTCTTGCCACTCTGTGCTATCTTCCAGATTAACGACGGTCTCGCGGGAGTTTGCGGTGGTGTGATTCGCGGCTTAGGTCGGCAGAAGATTGCAGCCTATATCAACGTGATCGCCTATTACATTGTTGCTTTGCCGTTTGGGTTACTACTGACCTTCAAGGCCAATTGGGGACTCACTGGATTGTGGGTTGGACTGACAGTAGCTCTATTTTTAGCTTCCGCCCTTGAAGTCATTTACTTGTTTATGGTCGACTGGTACGGTGAAGCCAAACGAACAGTGGAAAACCTCCGAGCCGAAGAAATCAAGGCGTCACAAGCATCCGAAGAAGACTAACTCATCATACGCAAATGTAAGCTTCTGATGGAAGAGATAAAGAAGTACGTAGCAATAGCTGTAGACTCTTACTATGCATGATATCCTTTGTCATTGGCAGAGTTCCCTTTATTCCTAAATACAAAATAGCGCCATCTTCTCTGCAAAAAAGAAAAATCCATAAATTTGAGCATTTTTTTTTTACTAAGCAACTATATGCATTGCTGATATGATGTGTAAAAAACGGAAAGTTCTCTCATCTTTTTCCTTTTTCTCTCCTACATTGAGCAGACATAATGCCTCTTTTGTTTGTCCGCCGTGCACACGTAACGTTTCAAATGCGATTTCCGTTTGATCTTGCACATACTGAAACACACCGTGGGATAGGCGCATGGAGGCAAAACTTAAGTTGCGGTTCAGATGAAAGATTCGGCATCCAGCTTATTAACGTGGTAGCCATTCTTTGTTCATTTTATCTGTACATCTTCTGCGACCATTCATATTTCTGCATTTAAAAGCAAGAGAGTGATGATCCGTCACAGATCGATTGATAAATGCACTAGATCTGCCTGTTTTATCGTTTGAAGCAAAAAATGTGAACTACGGTGCATCATTTAAGTCAGGGGGACTGGGTTTTATCGTGGTTATTATTATGATCTTGATAAGGTCGATATCAACCTTGTCAACTGAGATTATCAGCCCCTGTTCTGCTTTAGGTCGAAGTGACAGATAAACATTGTTTTTTTTTTCCTGATCTAAATACGCCTTCGGCTGATAGCCAATAATGTCAGTGGGAAAGATCACAGGCGGAGTCTGGGATAGCTTATCCGCGAACCGTGGGGAACAAGAAGTTCGCATGGGCCATATCACAAGTGCCACTTTTGCGGAAAAAGAAAATAGTTGGAAAGCAAGGTCCTCGTATGCAAGATAATCGGCTCTAATGACAAGTGCTTGCTTTGTAGTACCTTCCTTGCTTATCGGACAAAGAGCCAAAATAGTTAAGTGTTGCGCCTCAATTTTTTTTTTAGCTTGTGAAAAATTTTCATTTCGTGTTGGCACCCATTCTTCGCCTGCACTTTGACCCAGTTCTCCTACTGAAAGCAGAAAGTATGTGTTTCAAAAAAAAATAGTTGAAAGAGTAGTAACAGGTATAATTTGACATACTGAAGTATACTGAGTTAACTAGGAAAGTTCAGAAATGCAGTGACACCTTCTAGTAATTTCCATCGACGCCGCAAACAAATAGTGTCATAGCTTGTAGTACAGTGAAATTTTCTGTCTGAGATCCCCTTGTGTTTCACCATACGATGAACTCGCACTTAACGAACATGGACAATCCGCATCAGATCCTACAGAATTCTCAGACTGAGTGCCTCCATATCTTTTGGGAATAACACCGTTTGTTTTCTTCACCCGATGTGTTTGCTTAGAGAGGCTATTTGGAAATGAAACGGTACTCCCAGTTTCGTTGAGGAAGTGGTCAGCCGTAACAAGTCATCCTATTTTTCGAACTTGGTACTTTTTTGCTCATCCCGTAGAATCCTGTTACTATCCCACCCAAGGCATGGGCACTGGGAACTGGACCAATGGACCAACTCCGCCGATCTACATGTTCTTTGCATAGAGATCGTCTTTTCCCGGAAGAAAAATTCTTGCCTTGAGGAAACTGTACTCCACCATGTCCTCAGACCATGTCGAAGGATGGTAGCTCTCTTGCCACACTCGTTCTGTTCACTTTTTTTTTTGTTCTTTGACATTACCTATCATGGGCTGTACAGTTGGCCACCCCTTAAACTTTGTAATGTCATATGACATCCTGCTTATCCCATGTTATTGTTACTGTCCTGACAATTCGTCGTAGAGAAACGCTCTTATTTCCGAAAGTGGATTTTACTCAGCTGCATCTAGACTTTCATTCACTAGAAATCTTATGCGCTTGGAGAAAGAAGCTGTGCCCCACGACATCGTACGATACTATTTTTACATGTTCTCTTATGTTCGACAGAACTTGGCAAAGAAACAAGAAAGAACGTGCACCGGTGAAAAAGTGTTATTTATGGAACAAAAGTACTTTAAAGTACTATGCGACAGCTTCGCCCGGTTAAAATGAACATGGGTGAGTGCAAAAAAAAAAATAAAAAAGGATGCCATACTGAATGTTCTGAACTTGATACATTAGACAAATATCTTTCCAGACGGAAGAAAAAAAAAGTATAGTTTTACTGTCATCCCTCTATTGTTTGTATTAAGTTCATCAGTATTGTGTAAAACTGAAGAATCCTTATTACTGAGGAAAATGAGACTTGAGTGCTAATGGTTTCACAACTCCGGCAATTCACAATAGTCACATAACATCGGTACTTTGGTGGCAGAAAAAAAAAAGCAACACACACACGACGCATCGCGAACCTGAAATTCGTCCTCCATTCCGTAACCCGTCGAATTTATTTAGCAGCGCAGAAACATGACGACAGAGAATGGAGCCCATTTTGATGTAGTTGCATCGTACAAGACCTATCTCGAAGATCCTGTAAGAATTTCTTTTTTGTCGCGTGTTCATGAAAACTCGCGATAACTGTCGATTGGTTCCAACACAATGGTTTTATAGGAAGTCTCCACTCCTGTGGCAATATTTAAGGCATTGACGGATTTTGTTCGCCAGAGCAAAGGTGAGGCTACCTATTAGCTTACGTGGCGTATGTATGTCGAACTATTCCATTCACATTGCACAGCACCTACCATGTCCGAGTTCATGCAAACGTTAGAGAGAGCTGCACAACGCATTCGTGAAGATTCACATAGTCATTCTGATGCGAGGAAAACAGACAAGACAGAAACGCAACATAAAGCCTCTATTGCAACGTTGGCTGGTCTGGACTTGTTTATGAGATTCGTCACGCGAAACTCTCATGATTTCTCGGTAATGACTCGAGAGGATAATCTTGATTTCATTTTCTAAATGTCTATCTGTTCAGCTTTCAGAGCAGGCAAGGAGTTTTGAGGATTTTAAGGCAAGTTTGTTATCCAGAGCTGGGTTGATTCTCGACAAGGCATCTGCTGCGCGTCTGAAGGCGGCAGAGGTTGGAGCACAGTTTGTGCATGACGATGCGGTTATCCTGGTACAAGCATATTCTCGTGTGATCATGAGTGTACTTTATCACGCAGCAAATGTACAGAACAAACGATTCAAGGTCTATGTGACCGAAGGTAGACCAAACAGTGACGGGTAAGAAAAAAAGCAAGCTAGAGCGGTGGGTCTGATGCATGAATCTTAAAGTATTCGTGCTGTCTGTGCACTTCGAGAGGCAGGTATCCCATGCAGAGCCATCTTAGATTCATCTGTGGGGTACATCATGGATAAGGTCGATATGGTTTTTGTGGGTGCTGAAGGTGTAGTTGAAAATGGTGGTGTTATCAACAAGGTGGGTAAAAAGAAAAGAAGGAAATTTTGTTGTTATTCATTGGCGTTTAGATTGGTACGTATCAAATTGCATTGGTTGCAAACGCTCTGGGAAAACCAGTTTATGCGGTGGCTGAAAGGTGAGAGAGATGATGATGTACGACATTCATTGCTTACGAAATGTTTAAAGTTACAAGTTTGTGCGCGTGTATCCTTTGAATCAATACGACCTTCCATCTGAAACACCGGAGATTGTACGATTTACGACAAAAGTCAAGTCATTTAGTAGTGATTATCCAGAAGGAGCGGATGACTTGGCAGGGAGCAACCCATCTGTGGATTATACACCTCCGCAATATGTCACGCTTTTACTCACTGATTTGGGTGTATTAACTCCAAGCGGAGTCAGTGACGAATTGATTAAATTGTACCTTTGATCTAAATAATTTGTTTTATTTTCTATTCATCCCGTTTCCCGGACAATAAAAGCGAAAACCATGACTACAGATTAAAAAATGGAAGATTTTTATTAACCTGAAGCGTTCCGAAGTGTTTTTGAATGAAACAAAAAAATTGCATAAATGAAACAAAAAAGAACTGCAGTCTATCTTATCAGGGTACATATAAACCCCCTTTTTGTTGAAAACGATAAATAATAGATTACAAAAAAAGGTTTGAAAAGGTTACGGGTAAGTTTGGATGATTTGCATTCCGGCCCACATGTCTGAAGAGAGTGGATGATGAAAACGTAAATTGAACCACCAATCCAAGTTCATCTTTTTTTGGTTTGTACACCCTTCCAGCCGGAAACAGAAGCCACGCGCTTACTATTTTTTTTTCCTTCTTCCACTTCTCTTTCACTTCTTTTCTCTTTTCTCTTTCTTTACACCTCATGACAAACTGATTAACTTCCACCTTTTCTTTTTTTTTCCTCTTTTATTCTCTGCGCTCTGCCGCCAAACTTACAGTTTCATATATACCCACGTTTGATTTTCATTTCCTTTTTTCTTATTTTCCCTCCTCTTTTTCTTTGTTTGTACCTTTTATTTCCTTGTTCCTTTTTTATTGTTATTATTTTTTTTTTTTACAACATAGCAACCACGTTTAGTACACACACATATCTCATTGGTTTGTCGTTTTATTCCTTACGTGGATTCAAGAGACAAAATAGGACGGAAAAGAGAAAGAAAGAGAAAAGGTAAAAATGAAATAGGTATAAAAAAATCATCTGTTCGCTGACCCTAAAAAAAAAAGTATCAGAAGATTTATCTTTCAAGAATGACAGCCGAGATGATTCAGGATACTCTGGATAAACCTTCATTATCTACTCAAGAAGAGACTACTGCACTTCACCAGTTAAATACGACGTCTATTCCCGATGCGGAGTTAGAGATTCTGCTGAACAAATATGAATCAATGACATCTCAGGAACTGTTCGATACATTTGACAAAGTGACTAGCAAGATACATCGATGGATGGAAGTCGCTCATCTTACTGTTTTTACAATGGAAAGATCACTTAAAGAAGACGATGATTCTATTCAGGAGACAGAATCACTTGAAAAAGCTTTTCATCGAATGAATCCTATTGTAACGTCGTTGGCTGAAGCAGGTGAAATTATTGAAGAACAAGACGAAACGTCGCCGAAAAAAACAGCAGCTATGGTTAGCATTACAAAAATACAATCCGAATGGTCAGGTCTACAACATTTCCTCGCTTCAGTAAAGAAGGCCGTCGAAGACGCTCATGAGAAGAAATCACTGATGACATTGATGGAAAATATACTACTTCAAATTGACGACCTTTCAACACTTATTTTTCAGTTCCAGGAGAAAAGGCATGCGGCGGCGGTGGCGTCATCCTCCTCCTCATCCTCCTCATCCTCCTCGTCCTCCTCAGAGGAGCCTAAACAAGAGGGTGACCCTTTATCGGATCAGGAAAGATCACTGCAGCAACAAAAGAATGACAAGATTTTGGTGGAGATCGACGATAAGGTCGGACCTCTTTTCAGTGACGTAGAAAAGGTCTATGCACGAATGACCTCTGGGCCGCCACTGCAGGATGCATCAGGCGTTTTGTCGCGGAAACATCACGTGGTGCAGCAACGGTGGGAATGTCTGCGGATCGAAATCGATGAGCTCAAAGACGAGCTGAAAGAAGACCGATGGCTTGCTGTGTTTCGGCAGGTGGCTGACCAAGTAGAAGGCCTTATCGATGGGTTAGACAAGACAGTGAATCAGTGTTATGCTATGATTCACCAAGTACGCGACTGGCAATCCTCTGGTCAAGGCACCAATTCACCTCAGTTTCCTTGCAAGAGCATTCTGCGAAATGCCCCGAAATCAAATCCATCCAATGCGTCGGTATCGTCTACGTCTTCTTCCGGCTCTACAAACAACTTATCTTCATCCAATCCTCTACCTGTGGTGGATCATTCAAAGTTTCGATCCGTGGAAAAAAATTTTGAGGCCAAGTACAAGTACTGCACCCCGTCGATCAGTAAAATGTTAGAAATGCTGGGAAATGGGATAACAGCACGTGCCACGCAAGACAGTGCAACCTTGCTGCGTCACGACAGCATGGTTCAACGGTGGGCTCAGCTGCGTGTGGTGATGGATGACCTGCGCATCCGTGATCTACCCGAGACAGAGCGTATCCTCATGTGTGAGCGTCCGATCAGCCCTGCCTGGTCTCGGTTCAGCGATATGAGCGATCGCAGTCAGAGCAGCTGGAAAGACCTGCGTTATCGCAGTCCGGAGCCCAATCTGCATGAGCTACTGGATTATCGTGCGGGCGGAGCACGGTCGGGAAGTCCCTATTCAAAGATGATCGGCGGTTTACCGAAACGAGACCTATCTCCGACCAATGGCTATTATCCCTACGATGAAACACGGCGTGGACGCAGTGCAACCCCAAGCAGTGGCAGCATGCGCCGGACTCTCAATGGCGCTGCCTCTCCTGGCCCTGCCTTTGGTCGTACCACCCCCAGCCAGCGTACAGGGAGCCCGCTGTCTTCTCGTGACGTGTCATCATCGTCCTTTGCGGGCAGCACACTCCGCCCCAGCTCTTCCGATTCGTCCTCCACCAATGCTAGCCTTACACGGATACGAAACCACAACCCTGCGGGCCGCTCCAAGACGCCCACGCTGCCTGCAAGGAACCCAAGCGCAAAGACCGGCCGGAAAGAGTGGCCGGAGGAAAACACTGACCCGCGGCGAGAAGCCACGTGGATGAAGCCCACCAAGAGCACGCTGTTGCGTAAACAGAACGAGAAGGATAGCATTCCGCCACGGCCGACGTCAAGAGCAAAAACACCGAACACACAGCGGTCCAAGACGCCGACGCGACCCCGGAGCAGTGTTGGTCACCATGATATGAATGTTGGACGTGTTAACTATGACAGAGCTGAGACACCCGTAAGACGTGCAGGAACACCCTCAATGATCCCTCGGCCCAAGACACCATCGAATGCGGATGGCGGTGCGGGATACACACGCGCTGCGTCTCCCTGCTTCATCCCACGCCCCCGGTCCTCCATGGCTCGTCTTCCGACGATGCAGCAAGGAACAGCGACTTCAAGCATGTTACATGTAGTATCAAGTGATTCAGATGATTCGCACCCATCCAACAACTCATTTTTATCCGTGCCTGATAGCTCTCATACCCGAACAAGCCACGCAGCGCCAGGAAGACGCACGCTGCACAAGAAGTACTCGACCCCAGCTTTGAGAACGCGATCCCATTCACCCTTTCGACCGGATCTCATGGCACAACTTCCACCGCCTCCTCTACATCATCCGAGACGGGAAGGCTACTCATCGGAGGACGAGGACTCGGCGGAGTCGTTGCAAATCGCGTTTAAAGATTATCCGATGTACGTGGCGGATGCAAGAGATCCGCTGGATGTGGAGGTGGCAAATATTGTGAATGGGAGTCCGATCTCGATCAAGTGCCAAAAAGGACCCCATGGCCCTGGACGATATTATTTTGGGAACGAACTGAATCCATCGTTAGGGGGAGGTAAAAAGCTATATACATGTAAATTAATGGATTATACCGATCGAGATTCCCGGCGGGGAGGAGGAGCCAAAGTTCCAAGAAACAAAGTTCTGGTGCGCGTAGGTGGTGGGTGGCAAGATCTGGAAATCTTTCTACTAGAACATGCCAATCTAATGACAAGTGATGTGGTTGTACGGTCCTTTGTAAATACAAATACCAAGACGGGCTGGAGAAACTAACATCTCTCTCTTTCTTTCTTTTCTTACACACTCATTCACTCACTTCACGCATGATGCATTTTTCTTATCACTCTTTCTCTCTTTCCATATTATCCATTGATCATAAGTGCAATCCTTCCCCTCCATGCTTTTTTGTTTTGTTCTCCCTCCTTTATCTATTCAATAACAAAAAAAAATTGTAAAACATATCTTGTCTTTGTGATGAACATTTTACTTGGCTGCATGAAGTAGATCCGGCAAAATGGAAAATGTCGTGTCTTTAACATCCAAGGTTTAATCTATGCACGATAAGTATGATCTTAGATCGAATCAATGTCAATGTGCGTTGATAAGTAAACCATCCTACTGTACTACACAAAATTATAGTTGGTGTTACTTCTGTCGCATTGATTTATTCCCTCTCGGGCTTCTTTCTACATCATGTGTCCTAACCCGCCTTTGATGTACCAACACTTAGAGAGAGAGAAGGGAGGCAATGGGTATGAGCACTTGTCATTCCGGTAAGTTCAGGAAGCATGTAGTTTGTCTATCGGCAAGGACATTGTTATCGCCGAGAACAACGGAGGAATAACCTGTTACTGAGTTGAAAAAAAAAAAAAAAGATCTTACTCCTGTAGGTGACTGTAGATGGTTCATGATAAGGTTGTTCTCACGCCTCATACAAAAAAAAAAAAGGAAAAAAACAATACAGTATTACATTTCAAATATGCACAAAAAGTTTCATTCAGGCTTGCTCAAACTATAAGGAATAGTTTCTTTTTCAGTATAGGCTTCCATAATACGATTGGTTTATATGTCTATCTATTGTGCAAAGAACAGATACTGAAAATAGGGAGTTTGTGGAAAGCTGGTACCAATGAATTAAACTCTGAGAGGCCAGCGTTGGCTCAGATCAGAGGACCGAGTGCCCAAGGAATTTCTCAAATCATAAGTAGCTATCCATATATATGCTGTATCCATGATAACGATAAGCTCAGCCACTCTGAATTATCTTAATGTTGATGCGATCGCTCTGTTATTGAAGGCATGCAAAGCTCTCTTTTGCGAGAAAGTGGTCGCAATATGTTCTTCCACAAGCAGATAAAGAATACCAATTGATAACCAAGATTCTAGAAAAGAAAGGCCTTTGAAGATATTTGCGCTTTGGAAAATTCATTTTGAAAGGCTGTTTGGTCCTCTGCTAAGGAAATTTTTCATGGCGTACAGATATGCCGACTTCTAAATTTTCGGAAAACGGAAGGTTCATTTTGCTCATGTCTACGACATGTATGACTTTTTTGATCGACAGCATGGCCTCTAATGTAATGCTTCATTCATAGATGACGCGTCCGCCATGAAGCGATGAGAGTCTCACACTGTAGGTTTACTTTAATGCGTAGAGTGATACCAAGCAAGTGGTCGGACAAGGCTGAGACAATGTTACCCTACGCTATCTCTAACTACACTAATTTCAGAAACCAATGTCGCTCGATTGCTGTGTAGAATTTGTACTATACACCTGCACGAAATGCAGCATGACTTTTTGGAAAAGGTGTATTTACAAATGTTGAGGTTTGTTTATGATCTCATTATCGAGATTCCACTACACTAACGAGTGACTAGTAGGTGATGGCTGAAAAATCACTTGACATCCTGCAGAAACTCAAGGATAGTCATGAAACCTATCTCATTCAAGTGACAAAGGGGACCAGCAAGAAGTTCCTGGTAAAATTCTCCCTCTTCGCTCTCAGGAGAAACACAGCTACCGGGGGAATGAAGCTAGTCGTAGAAAATGGAAAACCTCCGACATCTTAAGAGACAATTGTCAATCCTGCAATCTTCGCTTATCGGAAGAAAAACACTTAAAACATTTTAGAAATGGAATGCCTCAAACCTTCTGATGACTGTTGATTTGCTATCGGGCCATCAGCAACTACAAATGAGTCTACCCTTTTTTAAGTCCATCTAGCCTCCATGATTTACTACACAGCTGTGTCATGTACGCTACGGTGAAAGACCGCAGCCCTCCCGCTAAAATAAAAAGGATACAGGTTAAACATTTGACCGCCGATTCAATTGATGATAGATCCTCCCGTGAAAAAGAGTTTTGCTTTAAAAAACAGAAGCATCGACGGAGCTTGAATCCAGCAAACAGTAGTTGTCAGAGTTCAAATGGATATAACTACATGCACGTCTGATCTCTGGCAGCCTTATGCATGCATGTTGATCTAAAGCTCCGACAGAACGGTGATGTTTTTGTCGAGAGGAATTGTTTTCTTTTTCTTTTTTTTTGGTTTTAGTTTTTCCCATGGACAAGAAACCTGTCTTATGTAAAGGAAGAGAAAACCACATGAGTTACATTTTCGCTAAATAGACCTTTACAACTGTGTCACCATCATGAATTTGCATGTTTATCCCTGGTGGGAAAGTGTGTGAGCAAGTTTACCTGGTGCCTCCTTTGAAACCTACCTAAAAACAACTTGCGATAGGGAATTGCGATGACCTTCCAGACCATTGTGTTTTAGTAACAAATTATTCTGGAAAATACCTTAGAATGACGTTTTGACGGACCTACATAAGTGGCGTAAGAAGACGTACAACTTCCCAGACTTTCCAGCAGTTTACCCTTATCAACCGCCTGGCTACTGCGACTCTTGCGACACGTGGAGGATATCCTGAATCACTCACAGCCACACGTAGCACTGATCAAAGAAGAGATAAATGCTTCTTTTTTCCGATCGATTATCAGCGCAGACAGCGTTTCTGCTGTCATGTCATTATTTTCTCTTTTCTTTTCTTTTCTCCCTCTCTCTTTCAAGGACATGGCAAAGGAATCGTAGGAATAGATTATTTGTCATGCATGATTTGTACTTCTTCTGGTATAGCGTTAGCTGATCCTTTAACAAATTGTTCAAGTTGCGGTTAGTGTAACACGTTGCATGATACAGCTCACTGGAACCGTCACACTAGTGGCAACGGCTGAATGCCGTTGTCATGATACAACCAATAGGAGACTTTTCTGAATAGGATGGTTATCTTTCTATCTGATTCACAATGACGTGTCTCCATTAAATAAGAAAAAAGGATTGCTCTCTGTTTTTCTGCATTTGTACCGAAAGCAGATAGCCTGTACGATGAGAGCTAGCCTGGGTTAGTCCCTCAGTAAAACGTTAGAGTACTGTATGCGACATCTTCCGAGAAACATTGGGCAATGCAAGATACACGCCGTGAATACCAAAGGGCAGAAAAGCTACATGCAAACTACTGGATGGAATCCTCAAACGTTATTCAAATGGAGGAACTTTAAATGTATATTTGACGCTCTATCTTTTTTTTTTTTTTTACTCTTTCTCATCACTCTACGAACGAGGTTCAATTACACTAAGTAATTGTAGGAAAAGTAGCGAAGCTAAGCAAACAAATAGTTGTATTATTTCAACCTCTCCGTGCGTGCGGGAACAAGTGAAAGAGAAGTGTTTCTCATAGTACATCCTGAATAGGTGTTTCAACACGTAACCGCGGAAAGCGTACGACAAAAGTTCACGTCGCTACAGAGAAGTGTTTTGTATACACTGTATTATAAAATCTTACGAGATGCAATATTATTTTGTATTGTTCAGTGCATACGTGCTATAGATGCAGGTTCATGCACTATGACCAAAATGATGATATTATAGTGGGCAGGGTTGCCGCGCATTTGCTGTTGTGGTTAAGTCTGTGAAAAAAGTTAATTCAACATAACCCATTTCTTCGGACACAACTTGGCGAAAATTTGTCTGGACCTCCTTTCCCTGGACCTCCTTCCTCTTGAGGCAAATGGTGTTCCGGCCTTTTAAAATATATCTAGAAGTTTCACTTGAAATAATTTACTTTGCTGTTTACCACAGATCATTTTACAAATAACAATTCGATTTATTTCAAGTGGTTCAAAGTAAGACGAAGGCTTTTATAGTAAAGTAGAGCTGTCAATAGCCTGTGATCGGAGCCACAAACGCGTTCCGGAATATGGTGCAGTTGAAAAGCACATGGCCCTTTAGAGGAAGTGCGGAAGCGGCAGGAAAGCCTTTCGCCTTCACGTGTACTTTTATTGCTTTTTTTTTCTCTTATTTATGAAGACTGGTTAATGACTTGGTCTTATAGTACAAAGCCAAAAATCAATTATGGTCCGACGTCTCACATACGATTTTTTTTTTTTAAGAAAAGTGACATGGCCCACCCTCTCACTGGTACCACGTCAGATTTGTGTAACCTGAAGTTAGAAACTATCCCCCCCAGAGGAAAAAAAAAAAAAAAGGTACATGTCAGTCGTTATCTCAGATAAGCGAATCGTTCATTAATTAAGGAAGATGACAAAGCATGATTTTGCAAATCACTATAAACAAAACTTAAATCGCATATATACATCTACATACACACGCACATATAGATTTGTATGTAGACAGGCAGAAAGAAGAATGAGAAGATGGTCAGTCATTGATTAGTTCAATGACTGTAACAAGATTAAGGGTTTTTTAGCTGACATGACGAGATGGGGGGCTATGTATGTTTTATATAGAAAGTACCCATAGAATGGGGAGATCGAAGGACCTTGATTTCCTATCAACCGCAGAATTCTTCAAAGGGTTAGGCGAGAACGAATTCCTTTTTGAAGCAAAGGACGGGTTTTTATACATTACGCGAGAGAATTAAGATTTGATTGGTTTTCTGAACCAATGATTCCCCACATTCGACTAAGAATTCGACTAAAAGTTTACGCAAGGGGAAGGAAGGTATTATTTTAAACCACAGAAAATCCCTAAAGAGGTTTCAGATCCAGATGATGGTGACTGGGACATAAAAAAAACCTTATCATGGGAAATTTAAACTCTACCGTTTAGAAAATCTCTTTGCCTATATAACCCTTTCCTAAACCCTTTCTCTCTCTTCTCTTTTATTTCTTTTACTTTTTCATTAACGCCTTAAAAAAACGGTAATGCTTTTTTCTTCTTTTTGATTTCGTATCACCGCGTTATCTACGCCGTTTTACTCGCTCTCTTAAAAATGTGTTCCCCGATCCAGAGTCCACTCATATCCTGCATTCTAATAGATAACATTATCTTACAATGACACATGTACGAGAACACTCGGTTGAAACTATTCGAAGGAATAGTGAAGTGATGGGAAGCCTCAGAAAACTGATGGTTGTTAACCGTGGTGTAAGTTTTTCTGTTTTTTACTTTTCATCCAACTAACTTGGATCTTAGGAAATTGCCATTCGTGTTTGTCGTACTGCTCACGAACTCTCTATGCGAACTGTCGCTATTTTCTCACATGAAGATCGATTGTCTATGCACAGATATAAGGTAAATCATTGGTTCTGGAGTTATGCTGTCACCCGTCACTTGTCAATCAATCAAATAAGCCACTTTATGAATCATCATCACTTATCCTTATCCATTTCAATAGGCGGATGAATCTTACCAAATTGGTCAGCTGGGACAGTTTACCCCAGTCGGTGCCTATTTGGCTCAAGATGAAATCGTTCGAATCGCAAAGGAACGCGGTGTGTCCATGATTCATCCTGGTTATGGTTTCTTGTCTGAAAATGCCGAATTCGCTCGCAAGGTCGAAGCAGCAGGCATCACTTTCATTGGTCCTTCTCCCGAAGTGATTGATAGTTTGGGTGACAAGACCAAGGCAAGACAAATTGGTAAGACAAAAAAAGATCAGGCGTGGGGGAGGAACGGGAACGGAACGGGGAAGGACAGGGAAATTCTCGGGGACACGTGCGCGTAACAGTCCATGTTTACATGCGCTAGCGCGTGAAAAAAAAAAAAAAAGAGGTGGAGAAGTGTGCACGTCGTGTATGTGTCGGAGAGCAGGATGTTCTTTTTTTCTTTTTCTTTTTTCGGGTACTGATACATTTCTGTGTCGACGTTAGCTATGGACTGCCAGGTCCCGGTGGTCCCTGGTACTCCCGGTCCAGTCAGTCAGTTTAGCGAAGCCAAAGATTTCATCAAGCAATATGGATTCCCCATTATTATTAAGGCTGCTATGGGTGGTGGTGGCCGTGGTATGCGTGTGGTGCGCGATGAAGCTTCCCTGGAGGATGCTTTCCATCGAGCCAAGTCTGAGGCACTGTCTGCCTTTGGCGATGGCACCGTCTTCATTGAGCGTTTCCTGGATAAGCCTAGACACATCGAAGTCCAGTTGTTGGCCGATCGTGCCGGTAACGTCGTCCATCTCTTCGAGCGTGATTGTTCTGTCCAGCGCCGCCACCAGAAGGTCGTTGAGATTGCTCCTGCCAAGAACCTTGACAACGCCGTGCGTGAGGCCATCCTCAACGATGCCGTGAAGATCGCCAAATCCGTCAAGTACAAGAACGCTGGTACCGCCGAATTCTTGGTCGACAACCAGAACCGCCATTACTTCATTGAAATCAACCCCCGTATCCAGGTCGAACACACCATTACCGAGGAAATTACCGGTATCGATATTGTTGCCGCCCAGATCCAAATTGCAGCCGGTGCATTGCTGCCTCAGCTTGGCCTGACCCAGCAGCGTATTCGCCAGCGTGGTTTTGCCATCCAGTGCCGTGTGACGACGGAAGATCCCGAGAAAAGTTTCCAGCCTGACACCGGCAAAATCGAGGTCTACCGTTCCTCGGGTGGTAACGGCGTGCGTCTGGACGGTGGTGCTGGCTATGCCGGCGCGATTATCACCCCGCATTACGACTCGCTGCTCGTCAAGGTCCCCTGCTCCGGCTCCACCTACGAAGTCGCCCGCCGCAAGATCGTGCGTGCGCTGGTTGAATTCCGTATCCGTGGCGTCAAGACCAACATCCCCTTCTTGCAGCGTCTTCTGACTCACGACACCTTCATGAATGGCAATTGCTGGACAACCTTCATCGACGATACGCCCGATCTATTCCGTCTGGTGCAGTACCAGAACCGTGCCCAGCGTCTGCTGGGTTACCTTGGTGATGTCGTGGTCAACGGTTCCCAGATCAAAGGCCAGGTTGGCGAACCCTCGTACAAGCACGAAATTGAAGTGCCTGTCCTGCGCGACGGCAAGGGCAACGTGGATGTGTCTGCAGCCCCCACCGAGGGCTGGCGTAAGATCATTGTGGAGCAGGGCCCGGAGGCTTTTGCCAAGGCTGTCCGTGCCTATCCTGGTGTACTGATTATGGACACCACATGGAGAGATGCGCATCAAAGTTTGCTGGCGACACGTGTCCGAACTGTTGGTAACGTACCCCACATCTTTTTTTTTTTTTTTTCAAATGCCGGCGTACTAAAAACAAAACTAAATCTCCCTAGATTTACTCCGCATTGCCGCCGCAACTTCTCACGCTCTGAGCAATGCATTCTCTCTTGAATGCTGGGGCGGAGCCACATTCGACGTGGCGATGCGCTTCCTCTTTGAGGACCCTTGGGATCGTCTGATGCAACTCCGCGCTGCCGTGCCCAATATTCCCTTCCAGATGCTGCTTCGTGGTGCCAACGCGGTTGGTTACACCTCCTATCCTGACAATGTTGTGTACGAGTTCTGTGACAAGGCTGTCAAGGCCGGTATGGATATCTTCCGTATCTTCGATTCGCTCAACTACATTGAGAACATGAAGCTTGGTATCGATGCCGTCAAGAAGGCCGGTGGTGTCATTGAGGCTTCCATCTGTTACACCGGCGACGTCTCCGATCCCACCAAGAAGAAGTACGACCTCGACTACTATGTCAACTTGACCCAGGAGCTCGTCAACGAAGGCATCCACATCCTCGGCATCAAGGACATGGCCGGTCTTCTCAAGCCCGAGGCCGCCAAGCTGCTCATTGGCACCATCCGCCAGAAGTTCCCCGATCTTCCCATCCACGTGCATACCCACGACACCGCCGGTACTGGTGTTGCCTCTATGATGGCCGCTGCCGCCGCTGGTGCTGATGTCGTCGATGTCGCCGTTGACTCCATGTCCGGTATGACCTCGCAGCCCGCCATGGGTGCGCTTGTCGCCGGTCTTGAGCAGACCAACCTCGGCACAGGCATTCGCATGGAGGACGTGTTGGCCATCAATTCCTACTGGGAGCAGTGCCGTATGCTCTACTCTTGCTTCGAGGCGAACGTCAAGTCGGCCGACTCTGGTGTGTACGAGCACGAAATGCCTGGCGGTCAGTACACCAACCTGATGTTCCAGTCGCAGCAGCTTGGTCTGGGCACCCAGTGGAAGCAGATCAAGAAGGCCTATGCCGAAGCCAACGCCCTGTGCGGCAACCTGGTCAAGGTCACGCCCTCCAGCAAGGTCGTCGGTGACTTGGCCCAGTTCATGGTCTCCAACAACCTGTCCGCTCAGGACGTCGTCGAGCGCGCCTCCACCCTCTCGTTCCCCACCTCTGTGGTCGAATTCATGCAGGGCTACCTCGGTACCCCCTACGGTGGCTTCCCCGAACCCTTGCGATCGCACATCATTCGCGATCTGCCTCGCATCGACGGCCGCCCCGGTGCAACCCTGCCACCCTTGGATCTGGCCAAGCTGAAGGAAGAGTTGACAGAGAAGTATGGCAAGAGCATCCGCGACTACGATGTCATCTCTGCCGCCCTCTACCCCAAGGTCTTCGCCGAGTACCGCGACATGGTCAGTCAGTACGGTGATCTGTCCGTCGTCCCCACCCGCTACTTCTTGGCCAAGCCCGAGATTGGTGAGGAGTTCCACGTCGAGATCGAAGAAGGCAAGACCCTGATCATCAAGCTGCTCGCCGTCGGCCCCGTCAACAACACCGGCAAGCGTGATGTCTACTTCGAGCTGAACGGTGAGGCCCGTGTCGTTGGTATCACTGACAGAAACGCGGCTGTCGAAACCGTCACCCGCGAGAAGGCCAACCCCTCCAAGCCCGGTGATGTGCCTGCCCCCATGTCTGGTGTCGTCATTGAAGTCCGTGCCAAGGAAGGCACCACCATCAAGGCCGGTGACCCTCTCTGTGTCTTGAGTGCCATGAAGATGGAGACCATTGTCTCGTCTCCCGTGGCTGGCCGCATCGAATTGGTACCCATCCAGGAAGGTGACTCCCTTTCCTCTGGTGACCTGGTCGCCCGCGTTGTCAAGGACGCTTAAATTTAATACTTATCATCCCATTTTTCTTTTTCTTTCATCTCGGTTCTTTTTTATTTTTTTGGTGTGTTACTTGTTGATAGGGTAGCTTGTGGAAAAAAAGCGAAAAACAACATCGCCTTTTTTTGTTTCAAATTTCTTTGTTAAATATATATACTGATCGCAAGATCTTCAGAATAATCCACGTTTTTGGTTCCTTCATCACACCTGTGACCCTTCCTATAAACCATAAGCCCTTTGCCAACTCGTCTTTGCCTCTTATCGTAAGGCCAAAGTTCTATCTGCGACGCTCTCGAGCCAAAAAAAAAAAAAAAAAAGCCAGGGCGTCCACAAAAAGCGCATTCCGTATGGCGAGGTCTCATTCATTTATTTAGCGCAAGAGGGCCTTTCGATGGTAAGCGCTTTAAGGAACACCATAGACGTGTACGGCTCTGTCCTTTCTTCGTACGATTGAAAAACTAGCACGATCTATGTGCGAACATCTCGGATTCTTGCCTATCTGTTTCATTGATCTGTATGCCACTAAAAAAACTACGAATTTCCCCGGATAGTCCGATACTGAAGGCTGTAGTCGCTGTCACTAGCAATGATGGTCGAGAACACATCCTGCAAAGCAACGTTTTCTCTTCAGGTGCTAGAAAGAAGAACGAGAAATTCATCTAAATTCGCCCTTCATGGCACTGAGAGAAAAGTGGATACGGAAACCTTGATCACTTCGTTTTTCACGACATACTAAACTTAACTACTCCCTTTATGCCATTGTTCATATTCCAGATTTCATGGATAGGTGATAGCTGGTGTTCCAACATGGAGTTCACCATCAATGGAAATACAATCACTGTTGTTTTAGAACGTAAGAAAAAATACGGTGGTGAGGAGCATGACGCAACCGTTATCGAAACACAAGCATGATTGTATGTAAAATCCTGTAGTCTCTTGTTCGTTATCTGTTATTACATCAAAATTTGTCCCATACTATTTTTCTTTTTCTCTTCTAGAAGAGCGACACTGTTTAGAACATTTCTCATTCATCTTCGTCCTCTTCATCACTCAAGAGTCTCTTGCGCTTCTGCCGTCGCACAACCAGTTCTTCCTCATCTTCCTCCTCTTCCTCTTCCTCCTCCTCCTCCTCCTCCTCTTCTTCTTCCTCATCCTCGTCGTAGCGGTCAGCTTTGCCATAGCCTGATCGACTGCTCTTTGCTCGTGCTAATCTTTCTTCTCTTCGTCTTTCTTCTTCTTCGTCATATTCTTCATCATCCACGACAAAATCTTCTTCATATGCATCCTGTCGACGTCTTGGTTCGTAATCTGTCATATCTTCTTCGTAGTCATATTCTTGTCGTGATGACCGATTATCGATACCCATCATTCGTTCTTCAGCCTTCCTTCGTTGATTCTCCAGTTTCTTTTGTGCTCGCAGTCGTTCACTTTCTAGTACTTCTAATTCCTGTTTCACTTTCTCTGGGTCTTTTTCCGTATAGAACATCTTTGTCTTGATCTTTCGGACGTGTTTGTCTGCGATTTGTGCCGTCAAATGACGATGTGTGTCGCTCTTCAAATCGCTTGGTCGGAATGTCATATGATCGGTAAACTGAACATGGCTCTCAAGAACACCAGAGGTTGTTTGATGTGCTAACAAGAAGACGTGCTCTTCTGCTGTCATCGGCTTCCGGCTAATATCAAAGAACTCATCGCCAATCATCAATGACATCGTTCCGTCTTCCCATTCAACAATCTGAGCATTGGATTCTATTGCCTATGATAGGTCGTCAGTATGCATCGTCCGACACGTCGCGACCGCTCCTAGCGTCTTACCGCATGGCCATTCATGCCACGTCGCCATCGAATCGTGCTTTGCACTTGTTGTCGAATGAGTTCTCGTTTTTGAGACTCTGTCAAATCTTCATCTAGAGGAATCTCAAAATCTGTGGGATCAAATGGTTTCATGTCAATATCGAGAAATCGAGGGAGTTTCGCCAGATAGTACTACACAGGGAGCTGCGGTGAGTATCAGTTGTAGTAGTAGTAAGTCATACTTTATCGTCGTCGCTCTTTGGCAGTGGTAATGTAGGCATATCAACAGCTATCTCGATGCGTTGCTTGTCACCCAAAACGTTGTCGTACGTGTTTTCATCGTCAGAAAATTGTTCTTCTGCTTCAGGACTTGCCGATCGTTCCTCATCCTCGTCACGGGAGAAGCTACGCATATTTTTTTTCAGCCATGAAGCTACTTTCGGAATGCATCCACTTTCTCTGTGGCATTACCTCGACGCTCTTTTCAATTGTCGCCTCTTGCCCTGGCCGCTCATGTCATTATCTGCTTCCGATTCTGTTGGTAAAGCTGCTGAAAGACTTTCCTCTTCAACAGCATCTTGATTAGAGCCTAACGATCCAGCATCGTCAATATCAGAGGCTTCATCATCAGTGCCAAAAAGATCGCCAAAGTTATGCTCCTCGTCGATGGACATGTTGCTGACTGTAGTAAGTAGAAAGTGATCTGGACTCCCCACACCTCACTCACAAGGCCGAAGGAATTTGTCCAGACGTGAGCAGGACTGCTCTCTGGAGTCCTCCCATTCGTTTTCCCGCTCAGATGGCGGGCACTCAATACGTTTCGGCATTGGTTACTGTTCCAGTTGTCTTTCCTTCTTCAACTTTTTCTTCTTCTTCTGAATACATATTACCTTTATTTTTTACTTGTATTGACAGGATTTGTTTAGTATATCAAAGCAGCGATCAGGGCTGGCGACTATCTAGGGGCTGTTTTGTATGGATTGTCGCTGCATGAAAAGTCGGTTATTGTCAATGTTTGGAAATGTTGTAGCTCGCAAAGTTGCCGCCACCTTCATACACACATTCAGGCCTAGTTATAAAAATTGCAACTTGCTTGTTCCACGGAAAATGTATATGTTATAGAAAATCTGCACCAATTTTGAATTGAGAAAAAATGAAAGTAATCTGTTTTCTTTAGATTGGAAGTCATAACCTATACAAGCAAATGAGTTCATTAAGGTATAAGGGTCGGAAACAGATGCGCTGAGTAGATGTGCATATATCGCTAACAAGGCCGAATCCTTCGAAGAGAAACGCCATTGTCATTTTACAAGAATTTACACTAATGAAGTATCGGAATAGATGATCTTGCAAAACCGTCAATTCTTATCGAAAAGTTATTCACAAAAGTCTTATTCTATTCAGCTTTTTACTGATTGTCCTTCACTACAAACACCACGATCGATACATTTAAACAATGTGACACAATTCAGGATTCGTGCGTTGTAACTTTGATTCGCCCAGGACAACCCTCAATTGTCTCTTCTACTAGGGATCGTAGTACAGTCGAATTCAGAGATTGTGTTGTGGAAGAATATAGAGAAGATAACCTTGTTTTCCTTACGATAAAGGGGAGTCGTGACGTACTGTACAAAGCGAGAAGCCTTTTGACCTTCTCTATTTAGGGAAGCCAACAAAACGGTTACATTTATTTACATGTCTGCTGTTATTGTTTGCTATTCGTTGATTGGACCAGTATCCTTGTCAATGGGGTGATCATGAGTCAAACGGGTAGTGTCGGATATGTCAGTAACGTGTGTAACTGTACACGACAATGTTTGCATCCTTGATGTTTATCTGATGACTTAAATTACGGTATGTTAAGCTCTAATAACCCTAGAAAGTGCCTTCCATGAGGTTGAATGGCCGATCCTTGGAGAGAATGCCATGCACACAAAGATCCTTCGCTTCTTGTCGTGCACCTTGCGCGTGTGACGTCATATTGAGTTATTTCTTTTTCTGAAAAAAGTAGGGAAGTTTCGTGTAACGTGCGCTTCTTCGTTAGGGTTCCTTTTTTTTTCTTCTTCACTGAATGTGGACCCTATGTCTCAAGTCAGCCATTTGTCAATGTCACAAATCGCTTTTACGTGCCTCGGCGAGAAGCACAAGGCATAGCCGTAGCAACATGATACCCAAGCTTTGGCAGCAACGTTTTGCTAGCGTTCCGGCGATGCCACGCCGCGTTCTTGCTCTCCCGTCGAAAGTGTCAGAGCTTAAGCTGCGATGTACCTTATCGGACAAAACATTAGTATGGGTCTGACTCGATCTCTTTGCTATTTAGGCACAGAGTTTGACCACAATGGTCATGTCAAAACCACTGCTGGAGAGTTTCTAAAGTCGGATTTTTGTCAACAGCATTCATTACTTCCACGCGATCTCCGTACGATAGACACCAATTCCTTTTACCAGAAGCCGACGATTCTTGTACGTTCCGAAGCCATTTTGGTTAACATGGCCCACTTGAAAGCGCTGCTGAAGAGTGACCTGGTTGTGCTCTTTGATACCTTCGGCTCGTCGGACAGTTATAACCAGAGTATTTTCATCTATGACCTACAGGAGAGATTACGCTCGCAGAAAGATGGTCTACCATTTGAATTCAGGCAAGTTCACCGTGCTGGGTGAGTTGTGTCGTTGACTGATTGCATGGTGCGTGCAGAGCACTGGAAGCAATTTTGATCTCGATTACAGCGTCCCTTCAGTCGGAACTAGAGGTACTCGAAGGGCCAGTGTACAAACTACTTGGGGATCTGGAAGACCTTGCTGATATCGAAGAATCGATGAATAGCGATCGTCTCCGAGATCTTTTACAGTACTCGAAAAAACTGTCTAAATTTGAACAGGATGCTTTATCCATCCGTGATGCTATCGATGAACTCTTGGATCATGGTAAGGAACATTGTCCTTTTTGTTGTGCAGGTTGATCACTGAAAAGAACATTAGATGAGGATCTGGCGGCGATGTATTTGACTGCTAAAAAGGCTGGTAAACCACGCGCACCATCCGATCACGAAGAGGTAGAGTTGCTGCTGGAAGCGTACTATAAACAAACGGAGGAAATTGCGGCCAAGGCATCCACGATGCGGTCCCATATGCGATCTACAGAGGAAATTGTTCAAATTATTCTTGATGTCTCACGCAATTCGCTTATGTGGTACGATATCCGGCTGACAATTATCACACTGTCTGCCACCATCGTCAGTGGTTATGGTGCGTTGTTTGGTATGAACTTGAAAAACTATTTTGAAGATGATCCGTTTGCCTTCGGCCTCGTATCTGGCCTAGCACTTGTATCGGGTCTAGGTGTATTTGCTGTTTCGCTTCGTAAACTCAAGACGCTAGCTAAGATGAAACGATAGATCCATAGAATTTCTGTAAATACTGCATTTTCCCGTAAAGAGGGAAAAAGAATCCAGAAAAGCATCATCACAAATACAGTGTTTTTCCTATTTATTTACGCATAGGCATCAACGTCTTTGCACGGATGATGAAAAAGTTTTGTGGGACGATGCATACCATTTCTGCGTCGTGTCAGGGTGGGCCTGGAACATGGGTTGGTCCATTGCATTTCTAGATAAGGAGATATTCCAGCCAAAAAAAGAAAAAACAACCGTTTAAATAAGACGACTGTTCTTTTTCCTTTTTGCTTCGGCTCTATTTTTTATAAAAACGTCCCCGGTACGTACTGGGATCGACTATAAACCAAAAAATAACTCATGTATGTCGATATATTGTTTAAACCGTTACGGTCGTCATCATCAAAATGGCTATATGCCATTCCAATCACCTGCCCACCCCACCGTCAAGGTGCGGGCGAGGCTTTCATCGAAGGATGGAAATGTCCTTCGTGGGTTAAGTAAGACAACATCCAAGTACAAGAGGTATTAACCATGAATGAATTTTGTGTCCGCTAAGGGACCAAGTTCAAGTACGTTTTACAGTTTAACTGATGGCGCATATGAATTTCTTCCTTGGCATTTCATGTACGCAGAATTTGTTTAGACTAGCGTATATCTGCTTTGTGCCACATATGTTTTCCTAAGTTATGCTTCGGAGACGTCATTTGCATTCGGAAGCATGTACATCGGGTCCGAATAGCAGGATTTGGTATCTCGGGGTCCCGGACGGAAGGGCCTCCTTCCCTCTCCGATCCCTCCCGTTACCAAAAAAAAAAAAAAACCTGATCCCATCATCAGAGCGTTTATCGTTAAAAATGCTTTATTTTTTTACTTGGTACAAATGTATTTATTAGATGGTAGTATTACGAACGACAAGAACAGGACAGGGACATTCATGGATACAGCGATCAGAGACCGAACCGAGGAAGACACTCTTGACTGCACCCAAACCTCGAGAACCGACAATCAGCAAATCCACGGGGTGTTGTTGTGTAAAGCGGGGAATCATGGTTTTTGGCTCACCAAAGAGTATATGTTCTTCACTGGAGATATGAAGTGTGCGTAGGTGGGCCGACATGTTTTCAAGACGTTCCTGGACTGTCTTTCCTTCTGGATGACTTTGGGACTTTTCAATGGCTTCATCGACCTTGGTAAGCGTAGTTGACAACATGGGAAGCGCCTTTTCACTTTCATTTCGTGCGTGTGGAGAGGTTATCTTGTCATGATGGGTCACTGCTGACAGGAGGATCAAGTGATCTGTGTTTGGGTTGATAATGTTTTTAATAGACCATTGGAAAAGCTTGGCAGCATCCTCGCTTCCGTCATAGGCTAACGCCACTCGTCGTTTTTCTGTGATAGATAAAGTTGCCATGATATAGAGAAAAGTTTGATAAACAAAGGGAGTGCATAAAACAATGCGGGTTTTTATACAAAATAGCATGAATTCGTTTTTTCATGCGTCATCTCGCGGGCGGGATGTGAAACCTAAAAAATCAACAATGGCCTGATTGCACTACCAAAGGGAGCTAGGCGAGTTTGAAATAGATTCTTTGCAAAAAGTTGGGCGGTGGGATCGCGTAAGAACCCTCTTTTATTATTCTTGTCTTGGTGATGGTACATATTCCATTCAAATTTCAAGCTTTTAAATTTGATGGCATCTGTCAAACCGTCGCACTGTCACTTTGTCCGCTGATTGGAAAATTCGACGGAGTTGAGCCAATATGTTATGCACGGAACGTTGAGATAGCTGGGATACTAGTGTTTCAACCAGGTAAAAAAAAAAAAAGGTTTTAAAGTGTGTTAGCTGAAAGTAAGGTTTTCAAGCCACTCTTATTATGGGGTTAGTAGCTATCTTTATGACAAGTATCATGTTATATCACGTAAAGACAAAATATACAGCCGTAGGTAAAAAAAGAAAAAAGAACAACTATTTTTTCTTTTCCTAACGGTTCGAGGGGGACGAGTCTAGGTCGAAAAGAAATCACCATGTTTTTCCAGCATTACCTGATTACCGTACTGTTTGAGATCCTATTGGTCACCAATATCATTCCGACTGCATCCATTCTCTATCCAGTGAGTTCTCCGGTTTCACTTTGTCTTTTTATCATTTAATAAAGCAGACCATTACTACAACCAGGTTTTTACGGCAGCACATCTCGGACTGATTAGCGCAACCTTTTGGTGTCTTCTACTAAATGGATTTGTTGGGTTTCAGTTTGCCGAAGACGGAACACCAATTAGTTTATGGGTGGGTATCACAAAAAAAATCACCCGATCATGGGCAAATGTGTGGCTTGACATGTGCTTTAGTCGATTCGGATCAGTTCGTTTGCTGTGTTTGTCGTGGTGGGATTTATTGCAGTAGCCACTTTTTACAATATCGGACCATTCAACTACACAAGCCCGATTGTCTTGTGGCTCGTCTTTTACGTGGTAAACAGCGCTTCGTTCGTGATCTACACCCTTTCCCAGATTCTACTCGTGTTATGTACTTTGGATGACCGATGGCCATTGGGTGATATTCTTTTCGGCACATTTTTTTTTGTGACGGGACAAGTTATTATGTACATATTTTCTGTAGCACTTTGTGAGCAGGCGAAGCATTATTTGGATGGTCTGTTCTTGGGTTCAATGTGCAATTTATTAGCGGTGATGATGATCTACAAGTACTGGGATTCAATTACCAAAGAGGATTTGGAATTTTCAATCGATTCGAAACATCACCATACGCTTGTAACCTGATGTATTCCCAAATGAAATTGAATTCACACACGCCCCCCAAAAAGTTTAAACTCATCTTTTGTATATAAGGAATAAACCTTTTTTTGTCTTTTTCATTTCTTTTCCCTTACACAACAATGACTGTATTCATGCGTCCTTTCCGAGCTCTGGTTCATGACAAGAAACCACCAAAAAAAGCCCTGCAAGTAAAGATCAGTAAAGAGCCACCTACAATCCAGTATTATGAGCGGGATCAATTGGAAGACACCTTCGAATGTATCTTTGATCCGCTAGTCTGTCACGACGATGAAAAAGACCATCCTGATTTGTTTATTTCAACACGGACCCCACTCAAACCTTGGCAAAAACCTCCATACACTTCCAACAATCACCCACTGCTGTTCAAGCGCATATCTTTCCGTTTCTTCCGTAATAACAAGGCCCCTACTACCCATCTAAAATTATTTACCCTATAAAGAAAGGACCAAAAGCAAAAAAGAAAAAAAAAGTAACTTTACTGATTGTATATACTTATACCCCCCCTTTGCTGTACAAATAGCTAATCGTATTCCCTCGTTAAAATTAAAAAAAGAAAGCCAACCACTTTACCTGCTGATCTGACTCAACATGACTGTGTTTTTCTTTTTTTTTTCTTCCTGGTCCTTTTCAGGCCGATGAGTTACCGAATGGATACTCTTTATGAAGTTTGGCAACTATCTCAACGAACGCAAGGCCTATTTGCCTGCCAGCTATGCTGAGCACTGTATCGATTACAATGCACTTAAACAGCTACTGAAAACAACTGTCTATGCGCACTCTATCAAAATCGCTCCTACTGAGCAACCTCAGCAGCCATTTTCGGATGTTGTGTCGCTTCGGTTAGGTCAGCTGCAACACGTAGAAGTAACCTTCATTCAGCAACTTGACGTCCAAGTGCATAAAGCATGTGCATTTTTCGAAGAGGAATCCAAAAAGCTCGTCGCTGCCGCCGGATCAACAGCTGCCATGGAGCTCCTGCAGCAGATCCTGACACTTGAACGTTTTGTCTTCCTCAACTATACAGGCATCACCAAGATTTTGAAAAAGAATGATCGTCATTCTGGCCTGTCCCTCTCTGAGCCCTACCTTCATCGCGTTGCCCAGCTTCCGCTTGTTCAAGCCAAAGAGCTGACAGAACTAAAGCAATGTATCATGACAAGTCTCAGCGAGGACGACGTGAAGGCACACCCCGTTTCACCTATCATGGCACGTAGCCGTTCGCAAGCTAAACTGACACGTTCCAATGTCCTGCCACCTGCCTTGGTAGGCCCCAACCAAAGGGTCCTTGTTTCCCTGTCAGGTCCGCACGGTACAGATATTATTGGGGCTGTTCTGGAATGTCTGGCCCGTCATCCATGTACCATCGACGATTTCATGCTTTCTCGACTTTACCACAACGTTACCTTTGGTGTCCTTATTACACTTGGCTCTGATAACGTTAACATCTTCCGGGATTTGGCCGAAGCTGCCCACAAATGGGATGCTGCCTTAACGTTCGACATACCCGACACCCAGGCTACCGAACCTAGTGTGCGTCACAAGGAACCCCAAATAGACGAGCGTCAACCAACAGCCGTGCCATCCTCGTTGGAAGAAGCACCTTATGCTGGTCGTATCAAATACTCTGCTAGCATTCTCAACCAAGATGGTTTAGCACCGGCATTTTTGAGTGACTGGACACAGTTTCTATTAAAGAACCGTATCTCCGTCGAAAAACTATCCCGATTGAACTTAGACGACAGCAAATTATCGTGCGCCGATGTGCGTTTGAGCGTACCAAATACCGTGGATATCGATGCGCTTCGTGCAGAACTCATTGCTTTATCGGCTAGTCACAACACAGACGTAGCCTTGCAGCCTGATGATGTCTTCCGCAAGAACAAGCGTCTCGTGGTTTTCGATATGGATTCCACACTGATTCGTCAGGAAGTCATTGATGAAATTGCAAAGTATGCAGGTGTTGTTGATCAAGTGGCAGTACGTTTTTTTTCCTTTTTTTATCACCCACTCATCCAATGTCTAGGCAATTACTGAGGCAGCCATGAACGGAGAAATTGACTTTAAGGAGTCATTAAGACGCCGTGTAGCGCTACTCAAAGGCACCAATGTGAACGTGATTGAAACGGTGAAACAAAACCTTACATTTACTGAGGGTGCACGCTACCTGTGTCGTGCTCTGAAGAAGTTAGGCTTTAAACTAGCTGTTATCAGTGGTAAGTTTTTTTTTTTTTTAAAAAAAAGGAACGATTTAGCTTAATGTATTTATCTGTCATCAAGGTGGGTTTATACCTCTTGCACTCTACGTCAAAGCCGAATTAGGATTAGATTATGCATTCGCGAATCAGGTGAGAGGATCTCTTTTTTTTTTTTTTTTTTTTTTTTTTGTACTGATTTCTATGGTGTAACAATAGCTCAAGGTTGCGCCAGATGGATTGACATTCACCGGAGAGACCATTGGACCTATTGTCGATGGTGTCCGTAAGGCTGAGTTGCTTGATGTCATTGCTCAGGCAGAGGGCGTTACATTGAATCAAGTGATTGCTGTGGGAGATGGAGCGAATGACTTGTGGATGTTAAATAAGGCAGGCCTGGGAATTGCGTTTAATGCCAAACCAAGAGTACAAGAACAGGTAAAACGTTGTGTTTCATCATCCATTTGATTTATATCCTTCTTTGTTATAGGCTCGTGCAAGAATTAATCAGAAGAGTTTGAAGTACGTTTTAACACTCCTCGGCTATTCCGAAAAGGATATGGAGCAACTTGGTCAAGAATAATTGTATAGATAATGTATTGATTCCTACGAAAAGACAGGCGGAGGAATCCCGAGGCTTTGTCTAACGCCTTTTTGTCCGCATTTCAACATCCATTTTTTTTTCTATTTTTTGTGACTCGTTGAATTGGGAAAAGGACGAACGCGGCGCGCGCGTGTGTGTCTTATTCACTTTAACTTCACACTCTCTTTCTTTCTGTGTGTGCTATTCCCTATCTTTATTCTTTCCCTGTCAAAGAAGGCCTCGAGTTATAGTTAGCTTTTGGTTAGGAGTACTGTTGTAGGTCGGAAACCATCTAGCATGGGAGGCAAGCTCATAATCAAGACTTGTGTGTCAAAATTCATATAGAACAAAATCTAGTCATCGCTTCCTCCTTCTCTGTCTATCGAGCAAGAGATACCCGTCAAATGGAATACGCACAAGAATTACCTGCTGTGCCACTTGAAGCTGTACCTGAGTCCCCCTTGTCGCCTGTTCCACTCGCAGAAGTGACGAATGTCGACCTTGCAGACGATCGCCCTGACGGAATCTGTACAGGAAAGCAGATAGGGGATGCATATCATTGTCCTATCCAATCTACTATTCATAACAAAGCTCCCTTGAAAGACGATCCATCCATCAAACAAGAAGAGGAGATCAGTAACGCCCTTCCCTCACCACCCTCCTCGCTGGGTTCACACTCGCCCAATTCGCCCACCTTCAAATCAATCCAGTGTAAACGGAAGTCAGATGAAGCATCCATTCAGGGAGGTGAAGAAAAGCAAGCAAAAGCAGTGCGTTTGGATAATAAGGACGAGGAAACGTCCCTACCGATTGCCACCGCGACAGAGGAAACGACTACCACCGTCCAGGACAGCAGTATGACGACAGAGGAGCCACCGATTTGGTGTCGACGATGCGGTGTGACCGAATCCGTTCGTTGGCGTTACGGTCCTGTAGGCAAAAGCACGTAAGTTGTCTTTTTCTATCTGTAGTGGATCTGACACTTCCTCATCCATTAGTCTTTGCAATGCCTGCCATCTTCGTTGGAAATCCGTAGGAAAACCTGATGAAGGTTATAACCATACCACATACCCACCCGAAGGGGCTGCAGAGATACAAGCCGCCAGAAAACCAAAAGCGAAACCATCCTCAGGAGCAAGAGCAAGAAGTAGAACGTCCGGACATACCACCATCAATCAAATCAAGAAAAACGTAGAGAACAAAGAAAACACGGCAGATAAACCCGAAAGACGTAAGGGTTCTTTTTCTGCTTTCATAGTCGCGCGATTAAAAAAAAGTGCAATGGTTTAGGTCGCAAAAAAAACGATGCGTCCAGCGTTTTGGACGAAAAGATATCAAAAAATGAGAACGCCTCCGCCTTACAAAATCCATTCAGCCATATTCCTACGGATGGAAGTCTTGTGGCTGGCGAATGTTGCAGTCTGTGCAAGGTAACAACGACGTCGTTGTGGAGAAGGGGACCTGCAGGACCAAGAACGTAGGTGATATAGAACAGACGGAGGTCGTATTCACTTTTCTTTCTTTTTTTAGTCTATGTAATGCATGTGGATTGCGATGGGCCAAATGGCAACTGGACTCCGGTGTCACCAATAGACCTCCTCCAGCAAACGCAAGTGTAACAACAACAATCACAACAACAGCAAAGAATAAAGAGATGATCATAGCCGCTGCAGATCTGGAAGTCCAGCTTTTACGCAACAGAAAGGTTTTTTTGAAGGCTGGTATGTATGCAACGACGCATAAATCATCAACCATCGCGTCAAAACCGCGCAGGACAGCGGCATTGAAAGGACCTCCAAAGATGCATTGGAAAGGCAACGGCAGCCATCTCAATGGAAGCGCAAAGTTCCATGTTCCAATACCCATCCATCAGGGAACGTTTCTCATGGACACACTCACCGATTTCTGTTTACCACCGGATATTCTTCAAGAGTACGAACTGGGTTTGATTGGCAAGTTTGGTTCACGACCTACGCTAATGAAGAAGCCGTCGTTCGTGCGCATCCGTTCGAGTATGTTCTTTCTACTACTTTTACTTTCCGCATACTGAGAAATGTAGATATATTCGTGGAGCGGAAAGCAAACAAGACAGAGCATCAGGTGGCATGCCAGTGCATACCTCCAACGAACGATGAATTAGGCTGCGGAGAGGACTGTCTGAATCGGTAGGAAAGAACCAAACAAGGAATAGATGATGTTCATGCTACGTTGATAGGATGCTTTTCTACGAATGTGAACCAAAATCGTGTCCCTGTGGTACCCGGTGTTCAAATCAGCGGTTCCAACGAAGAGAAGGAAGAAAAGAATTGGATATATTCCTTGTACGTTTAGCTATCGCATGTTTTTTAACCGATAACTGAAGGGACAGTAGACGCGCGAACGAGGATGGGGCTTACGTACACTGGCAGATATTAAGCGAGGGGAGTTAATTATTGAGTACCGAGGAGAGATCATTTCCCATAAAACCTGCGAAGAAAGGATGAATACGATTTACAAAAACCAAAAGAACTTTTACTTTTTGGACTACCGCAACGGTGAGGTGATCGACGCATGTACAAAAGGAACGGAAGCAAGATTCATCAACCACAGTTGCGATCCCAACTGTCATATAGAAAAATGGTAACTTGCACTTTGTTTTGGGTAGACTGACTGTTGACATGGGTTCGCTAGGGCTTTGCGAGGGGAACTCCACGTCGGTGTCTTTGCATCCAAGGACATTCCGGCAAATTCGGAGCTCTTCTATGATTATAACTTCTCAGTATTTGGAAACACAGAAAGCCAACAACGTTGTTACTGTGGAAGTAGTAACTGCCGTGGAACCATTGGAAAAAAACCTAGTCGACGTGATACCCGCCTACTTGGAGAAGAATCTCATTGAATGTACTAAGTAATTTCATTCTTTTATTACTACTTTCTTTTTCCCCGTGCGCCTTTCCTTTCTTTTCTTCCCAATAAAAAATATATACTGGTTTTTGCATTGGTGTTTGCGCCACTTTAGAAGGACAAGTCTATACTGAAATAACGCATTTCCATTGCATGTAGCCATGGATCATCACATTTACGTACAACGTAAATCTCTCCTGATTACGGTACCAACATGTGACCATAGATTACTTTTCCCTCTCTCTTTCGCTGTCGATCCTCTTTTTCTTCCATATCTGGAATGGAATCATCTGAAGGAGAGCATCAGAACATAGCCCTGCCGGAGAGAACTGTTTCGTGTCCACATATCTTCATACAGCACCGTTGGCACGTATCCCATTGTCCAACTGTTCGTGTGTCGACGACCTAGTACAGGATGAAGGATGAAAACCTGTACGGCATGATAGAAGATATGCAAGCCCCACACATGATCCTACGGACAGGTGACAGCTTCAGCTGGAAATTGAGCTTATTTGGCCTTGTCCACGCTATCAGAAATACGACCGCATTAGGGGAGAGAGAACAATGGCACGGATGAGTCCATCCATTTGATAGGGCAGCCGCTGAAAATAAGAGATAAGCCATCAAAGCGTTCAGGAGTAGAGACGGCTGGACGAGCGGTTAGTGAAGATGGGGCCATTCGGGTAGATATGTCTGCGGGCAACACGATTTTCTGAATGTACGTCATTAGGGTTGCAGAATTTTTTTTGCAGTCAACTGTAGAAAGCTATTGTTACCAACACCTTCCCGCCATCCAGAAGATGAACGAAGCTGTGGTAGCGACGTGGGCAATGCCGGGATTGAACTTTAGCATGTTTAATTACTTGTTTTTAAAGAAGAGAAAGCATGTACTACTCCTTGCCGAAGGGGGGGGGGGAAAAAAGGTCGGTTTTAACTGTTTTAAAACAGTAAAAATGCAACTAAGCCAACCACAGAAGCGACCAAGTGTATCGGTTGGGCTGCTAATGCAACCGCATCGCTTGAGCCACCTGAGCCATTGGCGTTCACGCCACCTGGACCTAGCGTTTTGTTTACGGGGATTGCTGTATCTTTGTACTGACATTCGGTAGAAGTACACAAGCAGGCATTGCCCACCGGGTCCCACCATTTTGTGCTAGGGTGGCGTGCGTCAGTTTATTATGAAAGCTCCTTTTTTACGACTTACTCGCAGTTGTTAGGCAGAGGATGGCGGTACTCTGCCGATCCGTTCTGTACGGAGGTGTTTGGTGTGGGGTTATCAAGTGTGGGCGCGATACTGGGACAATTGAAGCAGGTCTTAAAGGTGGTTGTGCCGAAGTTGCAGCTAAGGTTGGTGCCATCATGTTTAGTTTAAACAGCATGTGCGCAAAGCTATCCATGCGGGTACCTATTCAACAAGCTGTCGTCGATCATGCCATTGTTGTCGTCGTCTAGACCATTGCAGATTTCCTTGGCAATGACAGGTTGTTGGCATTTCATATAGTCCTGGTTTCCGAGTTCGGAAGCCTTGACGGGTTTTTTCATCCACTGAAGCAGCTGTTGGTTTGTCACCAGCCAAACGTCGGGCTTTTCGGAAATCATCTTGATAAATGCGATGAGCGCATCCAGCTTGGGCGCAGGGTCGGGCAGACCTGGGTAGCCCGTAAGGTGGGCTAAAACACACACAAACACAGTTCAGCACAGCGCGCGATGGGGAGGGGGGTGGGCAAAGACAGCTTACTTGGGTGGACGTAGATACCAAAGGGTTGCCGACCCCCAGTGTAGTGTTTGTTAAATGCATCCGTACTCCCTAGATGATTGTTGTTTGTTGTTTGTTGTTGTTGATTCTTTTTTAGTACAGTAGACTTTTAGACACAACTTGCCCTCCACCCGCTGAGCACATTACATTTCGTCATGTCCTCCGGTGTGCCCGCCATATAGACATCCATCAGCTGTGGGATGCTTCCGTTGTCGAGCACAGAGTACATAGGCACTTCCCACAGGCCGGGTAACTTCACTTGGTTGGCGCCGCAGATACCAGTCCAGCAATCGTTGGCCATACCGTAATCCAATGTGTAGGGCCAGTAAGCGTCTTCTGCAATGGCACTGGCGCTGGAATCGTACAAAAACCCTTGCTTCGATAGCTGTGCAAGCGTCTCTCGGGTATAATTCAAAAATGGCGCACGGAATCCCTGAATTTTACCATTCGGAATTCCACCATACGCATTTAACATAGTCCTGCAGCTGGCAATCTCCTCTGTAAAAACAAAATGACACGTGTTAATTCGTCATGGAGAAACAGTTCGATAGCTTACGATCCGAAGGTTGGCCAACGTGTGTAAATGTATGACTGCAGAAAAGTGTTAACAAGATTTTTTTTTGTTGGTCTGATCTTACTCTGCTACTTCATTGCCGGCCGAATACCATTGTTGAACAAGCGAAAAATCAGTATACTGCATCGATACAAACCTAAACCAAATGTTATGCGTAAATTTTGGGGATCTCCCAAAGTAGTGGTTACCATGTGCCGCGTGCAGGACAGCCGTTCGGATTGCTATGATCATCATCAGTAACCAATGTATCGTAAGATCGAAATTTACGTACGTTACATTCAACATCCTACGAGCTGTTTTGAACAGCTCGGTTTGAACAGAATCATCAAATGTAATAGTGACAAACTGTCAAACAATGGATCGTTTAGTAGCTTCATCGTCCCTTTCGTAGTTTACCTGAGGTGTTTCGGCAGGCAAAAGTCCATTCGGTGGATTTTTTGATGCACACAGACAGCCATTCGCAAGTTGACAAGTGCTTGTATCACAGGAATAAGAAGATGGAGCAGCTGAAGTGCCTGCATTAGGCACAGAATTCCCTTCTTGGGCTACAGCTGAAAGAGCAAGCAATCCGACGAGGGCGAGCGCTTTCATGATAATATGGTCAGAAAAGAGAAAGAAAGAAAGGAAAAAGAAGAGGCAAAAGAAGAGGAGTGATATGCTCCTATAGAAGTACCCCTATGGTTTACCCCTCTCTTTCTCTATTTTTTCTTTAAACAAACATCCTGGAATAAAACCTTTTTGTTTTTGTTTCTTCTTTATATATAAATACATCTAGTCTCTTATGAACAAAGAGAGGAACAAAACAAAAAGAAAAAGATTCTGCTATGTTCTCTATCCTTCTGTGTGTGGGGGGGATTTTTTTTTTTTTTACTTTCTGTGTCTAGCACAGAAATCATCCATGCGCTTGAAGGCTTCTTCCAAACGATCCGCGGGCGGAGTGGTGACAATACGAATATAATTAGGGTACTTGAAGCACTGCAAAAATAAAGGTCATTTTACAATGATTATCATTTCCATCGCAACTTACTTCACCGGGAAGGCACAACACAGACTCCTCGGCAAGAAGTTTCTGACTAAACTCCTCGTCCGAGGCAATGTCCTTGAATTTTTCGATTTCAATGCCAACCATCATGTACATTGCACCTTGGGGTTTGATTGGTTTCAAACCATTAATCTTGGAAAGGGCTTCCATGCTCAAATTTGTATTTTTCTAAAGTTCTGTCAATAAATGCGGGCGGTCCGGACCAGGAAATACATACCTCGACTTGGGCGATCGTCTCGTCGTAGAACGATGAGGGGGTATTGTGCAAAATATCGCGCAGCGATGCTTGAACAAGCGAGTTGGGTCCCAGAATGATTTGCGACAAATTCAACAAGCCCTCATGGATTTCCTTAAACGCACCGTTGCGGTCATGAACAAGGATCCAGCCAAGGCGCCAGCCTGGCACAAGCCATTTCTTCGCCAAACCACCCACAGACAGGACCGGCACCTCGGTGGTCAAAGAAGCCATGGGGTAAAAGGCATTGCCCTCAAACACAAATCCACTGTAGATCTCATCCGCAATCACAGGGACATGGTGCTTGGCAGCAACCTCAAGAATAGCTCGCAGATGCTCACGTGTGTAGACGGATCCACAGGGGTTGGATGGGCTGCAAACAAAACAGGTAAGTTACAGGCGAAAAAAAAAGCTCTTTTTCTTACTTATTGACAAGGATAGCGGATGTCTTCTCATCAATCAGCGATTCCATGTGAGCAAGATCGACTTCCCAGTTGCTGTCGGGCTATAAAAAAAAGTTAGGTCATCAAAGGGGCAGGTCATAAATGCCGTTTACCAAAAGGTTGTAGTATCTGGATTCCACAAAGCGGGTGGTGGCCAAACTGCCATAAAGCGAGAATCCAGGACAAGGCAACAAAATGTTGGAACCGTTGTCACACAACACATTGACACATAGCTCAAGTGCACCTGAGGCTCCGTTGGCCAGGATCACATCATTGGCGGTCAGGGGGGCATCGGGATGGCTATGGGCCTCAGCAACAGCTTCGCGTGCTGGCAAAGTACCTAAGGAAAGAAAAGCTATGTCAGGGACGGCGGTTCCTGGAGCAGCTCAGCGCTTTACCATGAGCAGGCGGGTAGCCATTGGCCTTGTAGCTCTTGATTTGGTTAATCAGCGATTCATTGATAGTGGGATCGGTGTTGAAGTTGCCAAAGATAGTTGGGTCACCTAAACGACAGAGCAAAGGCCAGTGAGTAAAGCGTGGGAAAGTTTTATCAAGGTGGACACCTTACCAACAGACAGACTAATGAACGACTTGGTGGCACTGGGATCGATCTTCAACTTGTCGACAATGGCACGAATGGGGTTGTGGGCGCGCTTTGCGACACTGGACGAGGCGATCTTCCAAGAAGTACGGTCTGAGCTCATGGTGGTAGGAAAGGGTAAAAGAAAACTGGTAAACCGAAAAAGCTGAACTTAAGAAGGTCTTGACTCATCTCTTCGCGGGGTTGCAATCCAGTCAAGTTTTCCCACACTTTGCGTCTTGCACCGAAGCCTGTCGTTCCTAATGGAAACGTCGTCCCACCCATGATTCTATGTACCAGGGTCCCCCCTTCCTAACCAGAATAAGTAGAATCCGCTTTCATTCAGGCCAAATTTTCACAAGGTTTAGGAAGTCCTAGGCTCCACGTAATATCAAATGCGCTGGTTGAATATGGCTAAAGGATCGTCTTTTTCGTTTTTGTGTACTGTTGCCAAATTATGTCTGTGCTGAAAAGGGAGAAATTTCAAGTGATGAAAGAACAAGAATGGAAAGAAAAGGGACGAGCCCTTCTTTTGGTTAGAAATTTGTTTCAAACATCCAAGTACCTAGAAACGACACCATGGTCTCCGTTTCTGTTGTTTCAAAAGAATCCTCCTGTTGATACTCATTGACAACGTACTTCTTCACCAGACGTTGATCTATATTTTACCCGAGATGTATTCTTTTTCGCGAATTCAAACGAGTTTGATGCCGGTGTAGCCTCATACCGACTGTCCTCCGTCATAGTAGGTTGGCTTTCAAATGCCTGCCGTTGACCGACAGCTGTTATGACTTATACAGTAGCAGCGATGAAGCGCATGCAATAATAATCAAAGAGACAACCAGACCTTACAAGGAACTGCTCATGCAAAAACATGCAAAGAATTGTAAGGTAATTGTGCGTAAGTTTTCGTCCAGAAAACTGATTCGAAACGCAAATCATATTCCGTATTTGCATTTTTTTCTGGGACCAAAACACCGCAAGATTAGTTTTTTTTTTTTTTTTTTTTTTTTTTTTTTTTTCAATCTAAAGATCAGTGAATGTGTGCTACCCGGTATCAGGATGAGATATGAAGAACAAGGACGCAACGCAAAGGTTCATCTCCTGTTTGACTCTAGAAATAGTTGGGAACTTGCAAAGGTTGTCGCATCACCATGGAGATTTAACGAGTATGTATGCTCTGTCTATTTGATCAGGAGCACAAAGTATGCATGTTCAATGATACTGATTCAAGGTGGAATAAAAAAAAAAAGGTGCCGCACTTGCAATAATTCCTATCGATCAAACACATCCATTGTCAATGATAATGAGACAGAAAGTCTGCCTAAAGGGTCGCTGTTTTTTATCAGTGGTGTTTGCTTCTTAGGATGAATGAAGTGCATCTACTAGGTCATAGCGTAAGCAGCTTTGGCGAAGAGTAGAATAAGAAGCATACTCGATCTCTGCGTCCCCATGGATAACAAGATGTTGAAAAAAGAGAAAAAAAAACGAATGACGCTAAACCGGCATGGTGGGGGGGGCGACGATGACATCTTTTTACTGCGAGCATGCCAGCCACCCTTGTTTCATGCAGAAGTATGTAGCTTTCCCCGACGATCTCTTCCTCACTCCGATATTTGGAGTTAAAGAATAAAAGGAAAGTAAAAATGGAGCGACATTGCAACGTAGACTTGCCGCTCCGTATCCCAGATGATGCCGCGTCTAGACTTCTTTGTCATACTACAAGATTAGAATATACACTCAGCATCACTCCGTCAGTTCGGTTAATTGGATAGCAATTCTTTGTTCTACTGGAGAACAAACAAACCCCTAACGGCGTCTCAAACACTCCACATTCTTTTTAGCGCCTTTCCATGAACGGATACCTCAGAGCGATCCGAAGAAAAAGAAAATATTGAGATTGGGTATCAAACAAATAGCCATCTGAAGATCCTCTGCAAATTTGACTTTTAAGACGATACGTTCCGGAAATAGCAAGTGGGATTTTCCGTTTGTTAGTGGACCAATCGATAATGAAATGCTAAATTAGATTGTCTTTACCGTTTTGCTATAACTTTCAGATCAAGCTAGTCTTTCGATTGCTTGTGTCAAAGGTTCTGAAGCATGAAACGTACGATTTTTTTGGCGGCACGTTAAAATTTTCCGGGATTTCACTCTCAAATATCATCAGTAGGATACATCGGCTCGAGATAGAAAGCACGATGTCCCAACCTTTCGCTTTGGCGATCCTTCAGGTTTGTTGAGGATGATTCTCGGAGATGCAAAGAAACAAATGCACAAGAATAATAAATATAGCGAGTAGAATATACTTGATAGAGGATCGCGATAGGGTATTCCTAGTAAATATAGAAAGAATCAATGTTTTTGGGCGAATAATAAAAGTTAATTAGAAATTAACTATCCTTACAAATACTGGTTCTATTTGAGAGGCAGTAAGTAGTGTCATTCACTATTCGCGACAACTGCAGCCTCTTGGTTAAGATTAGAAGATCAAACAGTTATTAAGGGAACAATTTTTTCCAGTGAAGCTTATATTTCGGCTTAGTCGCGAACGCCATTTTTGCTGGCAGTGAGATTGGAAACGTTTTCCCGAAGGTGTGCCAACCTTAAACAAAAAGAGACTTTTCTGGACTGGAATGCAGATCTCGCCAAGAAAACTCCAACAATGGCGCTTTACACGGTCATGCTCGTCAAAGAGATCAATTTACATTGCTACATGAGGATCATGAACGCATAAATCTCAGATGAGTGTTTCCTGTAAAATTTTCTTTTTTCAAGTCGCATGACCATGAAGTAATGAAGCAGTAATTAATCCTCTTCCTTGACACGCGCAGCCGCATCTGTAACTGCATAAGAATTAGAGAATCCTGGTCTTATCGTATTTCATGCCAATATCCAATCTCAATGAGTACCATCAACTTTCTTTTACTTTAGAAGCCAAAGAAAAAGAATTGGGAGAAAAAAACGCCCAAAAAGTACAAGACCCTTAGCAATAAATGAGGTCCAGATACGAAGAGAGAAGGTTATATTTTTAGTGCTTCAAACTCTGTTGCATTGTACGCAAACCGATACAACACGTGCACCTATTTTTAACAAGTTCCTATCGCACAAAAGTCACAACTCGGTTCCGCTAAATGTGCCTGATTTTTATTACCTCCTTTACATTGTACAATCTCTTCCTTTTCTTCTTTTTCTTTTTAGGTCTTCATGAAATTACGAGTTGGACTTTTTATACTTTTACTAACTATCATCGTCTTGGTTCATGCCCAAGGTTAGCATTCCTTCCTTCCTTCTTCTTCTTCGAATTATCTATTTATTTATTTACTTTTTCTTTGCGTGCATCCCCCATGATTCTAACTTGGTCTTGTAGACCCAACCGACGATACTTCCCCTCAACCAACGGGTGACGGTAGTGGTGAAGATCCTAATCCTACGACTACCGATACTCCCCAACCTACGGGTTTACAACCGACAAATGATCAGCCGCCTCCAACTTCCTCTGCTGATCCTGCACCAACATCCGATGTAAACCCCCCACCACAAGCGCCAACAGATGCTCCATCGCCCACGAATTCTGCTGATCAGCCGCCAACGACACCAGCACCTACTTCAATTCAACCACCTCCACCTTCAACCACCAACGATCCGCCACCACCTCCACCACCTACCCAAACGGGTGTGAATCCAGAGGCCTGTGCTGCCCTCAGTCAGTGGTACAAGTCACTTAATGGGAATCAGTGGGTTATTCGAAACGGTTGGGATTCGAATGACATGAGCTCCTGCTGTTCTTGGTATAATGTTTACTGCAGCCACATTGGTCAAATCATTAAGATGTAAGTCTTTCGATAAACTGATCCAAAAGAAGTAATAATAAGGACTCTGTGTCACTGACCTCTTTTTTTTTTAGCACTTTACCTCACAACAAACTGATGGGCCAACTGCCTAACAATTTTGACAAATTGCCTGACTTGATTAGCCTGTAAGCCTAAAACAAAATATTTTTTTTTGTTTTTATTTTGATCAAGAACCAAATGATTTGCCTTGTTTTAGAGATCTGAGTTACAATAATCTGACCGGCTCGATTCCCGACTCGATCGCGCGTTCCCAACGACTCGAAGTTGTGTAAGTCATCCTCATTACTAAGCAGCCGAAAGTTTCTAATAGATTTTTCCATTTAGGAACTTTGATTTCAATAATTTAGGCGGTGCCTTGCCAGCTGCATTGGGTAGCCTTCCAGTCATAAAAAACATGTAAGACCAAAATTTTTTTTACCTATTTTGTCTGAGTTTTCCCTTTTTTGGTTGTAGCCATTTGAAAAACAACAGCTTCACCGGCGCCATACCCGATACCTGGGGAAAATTGGCAGTGGCAACAGGTAATTATGTCTTCGTTTACATAGCTTATTCACATGAGAATACTAGGTATCTACTTGAGTAACAATAATCTTACGGGCCCCTTTCCAACGGCTCTTACTCAGTTGCCAATGATTCAATCTCTGTATGCTACACATGACATCATGTTCCGACGCTTATTTTCCTTACTAGGGCCCTCGATAACAACGCCATCAATGGCTTCCTTCCTCCAGAAATCGGAAACATGCGCTCATTGTTGTCTCTGTAAGCAAAAGAAAGAGAAAAGGTCACAAATACTCACGTTTTTGCCGTAATGTCAAGGAACCTCAAAGGAAACCATTTCATGGGTTCTATACCCGCAAGCATCGGCAACTTGACCAATTTGAATTCGCTGTAAGAAATTGCGCACGCATCGCGTTATAGCACGTGACAAATGCATTTTTTTTTTCTGATTCTTTTTATTCTTAGTTTGATTTCTCACCAGATGATCAATGGATCCGTTCCAGACTCGCTGTACAACCTAGTGAACCTTGAGATGCTGTACGTATTCTACGACAATCGTTTCTTGTGGCTAATCCGTCTAAAATTTGCACAGTGATCTCTCCAATAACCGTTTGACAGGAACCATTTCGGAAAAGATTGGTAATCTTGCAAAGTTGAAGAAATTGTAAGTTGACGAGAGCGATCGACACGTGTATCTTATTATCTGTCTCGTAGAATGTTTGGCCATAATGGGTTTAGCGGTCCAATTCCCAATCAAGTTGGTTTGCTGAGCAATCTAGAACTGCTACAGCTGAATTACAACGCATTGAACGGCCAGTTCCCACCACTGATTGCACCTCCCCCATTAGGTTTCTGCTACATGGTTCCCAACCAATTCCAGACATGTCCCGACGAAAGCATTATCTCCAATGTTGATAGTTTGGCATTCCAGTGCTCTATCGATTGTAGAGCTGCTTCGCGCAAGAAGAAGAATGATGCTACTTTATTGTCGGCGAAGACTGGCTTGGTCATGGTCTTTTTAAGCTTCTTGATCTCGATTTTGGTTTAGAATTCAAGTAACATAACATACAAACACTCCCAACATATTCAATCTCGCATGTCTATTTTATAATTATTTTGGCGGGAGAATCCAGCGCCTGCCGTAGAATTGCCATGACATAAATGCAGGAACAACGAAGAAAAACCAAAAAACCAAAAAAAAAAAAAAGCACACAAAGAACTCTTTTATAATGCATTGAAAACACCGTTGGCTGTCGTTGTTGCTGTTGTTTTCGTTGAAATAAGTCCTTCGGGAGTCAAAAAAGAAGTTGGTTTCGAGTGGTTCATCTAAGGTTTTTGGAGGAGCAGGGGTGAGTTGACATAGAAGGCAATCTACCTTGCGGTTTGATATCAGTGAGGTAAGACGTGTAGAGCAAGAATGTTTCTCCTTGCCCTTACCTCTCCTCGTTCTCCTTGAAGTACTCCTTCCGTGTTCCCATTTCTTAAACATGAAAGGAGACAAGAACTGAAAACACAGATCGAGACGCGTAACAAGATCAATAGGATCTTACGTATCACGTTATGAGATGCAGAGGAGTTAAGGGAGAAGATGTTTGCTCTTGTCCCCTGAACAACTTAGTTGTGTGTATATAAGATAGAGTATCATGGCAAAAAGTTCTTTTTCTTTTTCTTTTTTTTACTCGGATCACCATGACACTCTCCTCTATTTTCATTTTCTCTTTGATCGTGTCGATTGTCTCTGCCCAATCGCCTATTGTGTCCATCACATCCCCGCTGGAAGGAACAAAGGTGTCGCAGGGCCAGAACCTCATTATCTCGTGGATCGATTCTAGAGTCCCAAGCATCAGTCAAATTGTCTTGATGCAAGGCCCGCCTACAGCCTTGCAGCCTGTAATGGTGATTGCACAAAACGTCAACGCTGCTGATGGCTCCTATTCCTGGAAAGTTCCCGCTGATCTTCCTAGCCGCCAAGACTGTAAGTTTCTTTTTCTGCAAAAAATGTGAGGAACTAAAAGCTAAAAAAAAAAAAAATGACAGATGCTCTTGAGCTTGGTTCATCACCCGATCTTGCCTACACCGGCCAAATCGCTATTGATGGAAACAGTGGACCCGCCAATCCTGGAGCTACAAGTGCTACGTCTATCACTCCTACAGGTAGTACCACTGGTGCTGCAGGCAATACCACTGTTTCTGCTTCCTCTTCAGCTGCTGCTTCCACGGGCTCGGCCCATGTTACCCCAGCCTCCACCACCATTTCTGCTCCCGCTGCTGCAACGCCCACCGCAGCCTCAGCTACGACGACCGGTGCAGCAAGTCCCAACCCTGCCTCTACCACCTCCTCGGGTAGCACAAGTCCTTCTGCGAGCGCAGGGGCTACTCACTCGGGCGCTTCAGCACCTATAGTCGGAAAAGTAATTGTAGCTGTTTCCATGGCAGCCATGGTTGCCATTCAGTTATTCTAAAGTGCGTAATTTGTATGTTTGCGAAAAAATTTTTAATCATATAATCTTGTTATTTCGCAAATGCACAGAACCAAATAATCTCAAATACCAATAGAATTGTCACAAACATAAAGTTCGTAACGTTTTTGTTTGGAGTTTTTCTGAGCGCGCAAAGTAATAAATGACTGTCATTGAACAATAGGAGAACACATTTTGAAACGGAGTCGCTCCACAGTTGCTTTTTCGGGTTAGAGTTTCACCAAGACACCCTGAAAGCGTGTGCTTTTCTTGTACCTCCACGCGGCATAAAAAATCTGAAAAAAAGTTTGAGAGTAAAACTTGTTTGAATTACTTCAAATAGGGCCAATTGATTTTTTTACACGTCCTGTGCAACTTATAAGAAACTCCTGAGCGGGTAAAAGACATTCGGTCTTGAAACAATTTCATTGTACCCCTTTACAGAAAAACGAGCGAGAGAAGAAAAATACAGGTCAATGACGTTTTCATACACATGTATTTCTCCAAGCGGCGCCAATTGCCAACAACTTCTTTTGGAAATCAATTAACTCCCGTATACTAGCCGCCCCTTTCGGGAAGTGGTTAGTCCCGCCTAATAACGGGGATCTCACAACGCACCCTAACCTGTCTTCAATCAACACCGTAGCCATATCATGTTTCGTACACTTGTTACCAGTGGTCGAAATAATTCAGATTGGTCAAGTAGAAAAACCAGCGTCTTCGAGAAAAGTGAAAGCGTTTCTCTCGTCATGAGTTTCCAGGGCCCGGATAAGTGTCGCGCGTTGCTCTAAGCTTCAAGATGGCGATGGTAGAGGTAACAGAATATGACCTTGAGACGACTTGTCAGATTCCTCTTCTTCGACCCCACTTTTTTCATGAAAATGATCCTGTTTGCGTTTGGAACCGCTCTTTATAGATGTTGATGCTTTTGCTTGTGGTGCAGGGCGCATGATACACAAACAATAAAAAAGATAAATGATGTGACCCTGGAAGTTTGCAGCCGCCTACCAATTGCCTGGTTAGCAACCGAAGTGGAGACAATACATAAGTTCAGCTACCTTATCCGACCTTGTTCTGTAGAGTATCCTCTAAGTGACCTCGGTGACGGATTACAAACTCGTTGATCTCGCCTTTAGTATATTATGGCAGTTGGTCTTAGGAGCTACTAGAATGTCTCGTAGGAATGTCCGCAGATATTACTGAGCGGCAGGTTAAAATCGATAAAGAATAATCATAACGTAAGGGAATCATGTGGCAAAAACAGCAAACACACAAAAAACCGGATTAAATGTATACATCTTTCATGGATATGAGCTAAAATAACACATTTCTTTTATTTATGGTAAAGCATCGTTAGTATACCTATCAATTAGTCTTCATGCAGATTCTAGTTGTTGGTTGTCTAAATGGTACGCTTGCCTGAAGTTCCCATTCCACAAACGGTGCGTTTGTGCTGGAGTGATGTCGCACTCGGAAAAGAGTAGAGCATAATGCTTGCGCATCCTGGTTACATTCATGTTCAATAATATACGAACGGACTTCCATAGGTACAATTCTAAAAAAAAAAAAAAGGCTTCAGGACATTCATGAAGTACGGCATGAAAAATTTCCAAGCGAATCCATAAGTGTCTGCAGCCGATCAGACCGCTTATTTCCCCTTGCAGTTGTTAAGTTGCCAGGCTGTGATAACATTGACGTAGGCTTTCAGGGACTTGTTGCTGTACCGCAACATCCTGGGAACACCTGGCGATAAATGAAACACCTTCCTTCAAATCAGGATCGGTGATTCGAGATACGCAATATTTAAATCCATCGCACGACTCCACAGCAGAGACAACTCTTTGAACTATTTCTTGTGGAGTGAGATTCTGGATGTCACCAAATAGTTCAATGCTGGCCCTGAACTGAATCTCATAACCCATTTCGGGTACTAGATAACGATCTTGCAATCCTTCCAAGGAAATAATATCCATTACAGGCACTACATCGCGAGTTCCTGAATAGCGATTTCTACATTCCTCAGAAGTCTCGTAAAACCGCTTTGTCTAACAAACTTCATAGAGCTCTTGTGGGTCTTACATCTACCACAAAACATATCGTCTCTATTGATAGTAAACAAAGTAGTATGATTTTCTGACATTTTTACGTAATTACCGAGGCACTTACGGGTGCAAAGGCCCAGTCCAGTTGTTAACCTGGAATTAATGTTCTAGTCGCCTGGATGGCCTGATAAAGCACAATGGACGCTTTCCATGGGTCAGAATGGAGGCTGTAATAGAAGCGATGTTTGCGCAGCATTCCCGTCTCGGTGGAAAACGTAGCCATAGTGATACACATCAGTACTCGAAATACTTCCTTTCCTTCCTTTTCTGTCATTTCTTCATTTGAACTGGTGGACCGCTTGAGGTATCGAGTATATGACACTTTTCTCCGCTTAATGCGGCGACAGCATACTTTTGAGGTACAGTATTCGTCTATTCGACATACTTCTCTGAAAAACTGTCGGTCTATTACGCTTATCAACTGTGACGCAAAAAATTTTTACTACTCAATGCCAGGATGGTAAAAGCACTTGACCGTATCATTAGCCCTTATCAGACCGGTTTTTTCCCGAACGCTTTATAGCCGATAATGGCCTCACTCTCAACCTTGCCATGGAACAGGCCAACTCACAGTCCTCTTCAGACATTGGCCTGCTACTCGATCGAGAAAAGACTAATGATATAGTCCACCCAACCTACCTCACCCTCACACTATGACACTTCGGATTCCCACAACAAGTCATAAACGCTATCACAACCCTCTTCGCACTACGGGAAATCATCTAAGCCATCTAGGAAAAATCTTTGGAAAATATAATTGATCAGTAAAAATCTAAGATTTATCTAGGATAAATATATTACAAATCTAATCTTTGAAAAATCTTTGAAAAATATAATAAAAAATCTTTGAAAAATATAACAGATAATCTTTGGAAAAATCTTAGAAAAATCTTTGAAAAATATAACTCGAATAATCGCATTTGGATACCCCAGATCGTTACCCAAGACTAAAATTTCTTCTGGACGGAGATTGTTCGTGACATAACTCCAATAGCTGATTGATATTGCGATAGCCCATTTATCTGACATTACTTCCAATCGCGTAAAGAATGAAGCAAATCTCAGGACACAGATTTTACTGCCAACATTGTGATCGTACATTTAAAGTGGCTGAAGATAGAACACTGGCTTACCACAGAACAAATTGTCCAACTATGATAGCCAACATTCGAAAGACATCTTCAATAATGATGCGTTTAATGCAAAAAGCAGCAGACAGCGTAAATAATCGAGCTGATGTAAGTAGATGATCGGAACACATCGCAAATAAATATGTTGACAAAAGGCTATCATGTTTTGTAGCAACAAACTGATTCTGTTCCTGACCTTGATACTGATAATGCACCCGTTTCAGCTGATGCTAGGAATAGCTATATCATGGATGACGTAGTGTATGATGATACTTGGGAAATTCCCTCTGATACGTCTAATGAGGAAGCAGTTGAGTACATTTTTGATGATACTCGTGATTCAAGAAAGCTGGATAAGGCCTCAATCGTCAGTATGAAGTTGGCCTCGTTGGCAAAAAAGTTTTCGGTGCCTCGAGAATACCAAGAGCAGGCCATAAAGATAATCAACGAGTATATCGGTGGTATTCTTGAGCCACTAGATTCAGTATATCTTAGTGATAAGTTGCTAAGACATCAGTATCCTATCACCCCGGACGAGTATGATATGTGCGTGAAAGGCTGTAAGATGTATAGCAAGGTGGACAAAGATAGTAAATGTGTACATTGTGGACAAGACAGATGGATCAGCAATTGTAAACGGACACGTAAGGGGAAACCAGCTTCCGCTAAGCGTGCGAGGGCTACAGTAAAACAGTTGTCATTGGGGAAACAACTTGCTCTTTTGCTTGCGAACAAGGAAACGAGAGATCATCTTATTTATCGTTCGCAGCGTGAAAATATTGATACCATATACACTGATGTGTTGGACGGAAGTGCATATAAGATGAATCGCAATGCGTTGTTTGCAGGAGAATTTGACATTGCAATTGCACTTTATACGGATGGATTCTGTCCGTTTAAGAGAGGAGGGAAGCAAATGACAATTGTTCATGTCGTCATCCTGAATCTCCCTCCAGATATGCGTTACGAAATACGAAACATGATCCAAGAATGCATCATACCAGGCCCTAAAGCGCCCCGGGATCTGTTCTCATTTCTTCAGCCGTTATTAAGCGAGTTGCAAGTATTACAAACAGCTGGGATGAAAGTGAAGACAAATGGCGTAGAAATAGTTTCGAGAGTGCATTTGATGTTGGCGACAGGTGATATTCCCGCTGTGGCGAAGATAGCGTATCACCGGGGACACACCAGTACATATGGATGCAGGCATTGTCTTGTTTCGGCGCAAAGCTGCCAGAAAGCGTATGGTCCCGGTGATCAGGACATTGATGGCAAAGTCAGCAAGGGAGGACTATATTTTCTGCCCAGTACAAAAGCACCTAAGGATCGGCCTGCCGAAAGCTTCGTCAATGGCGATCCTGACCATGGCATTTTGCAACCTTCACCGTTCGCTAGTCTAAGAACGTTTCGTGGTGCAACCTTTTTCGGGCTTGATACCATGCATCTTCTCGGTCATGGTATATCTAAGCAGCTGTGGAACCTTATGTGTGGACAATACGGAAGCAGCAGGAACCCGATGTTTTTAAAGCCTTCAATTCAGAGAGAGATCGGCCAGATGATGAGCAATTCACAATTGCTGATGCCGCCATCATTCTCCGGGAAGTTTCAGGATATCAGCTCCATGTCAGGCTACTTCAGGGCTGTGGAATGGCTGGACTTCATCCGATACGTAGTTCCCACTATAGTAATGGAGTATATTGGCGATGAAGCAAGTGCTAAAGCAGTGCATGCTCTGGTGGATGCCGTCAGTCTTACAATGTGCAGGCAAATAACAAACGATGATATCCAGCGCATTAAACGCAGCATACGGATTTGGGAGCAGTATCTGCTCGACTTAACAAACAACGCATCCATACACGTCTCCGTCTTCACCATCACGCAACATTACCTGCAGCACATTCCAACGATGATTCAGACGCTTGGTCCATTGCCCTTCACTTCAGCTTTTGCGATGGAACGTGCAATTGGAGAGTTTAAAAGAGCCATAAAGTCAAGGTCACATTCTGGAACAAACGCAGGTAATCTGATGTACCAGTTAGCTGCGCGAAGACACTCCGAACGCATCCATGAATATGATCTACAGGACACAATTAAAGAGTCGCAAGTGCTTGTGGAATCATCGGATCCTGAATCCCCAGAGCTATGGCGTCCGTTCGAAGTAGCCTATGTATGCGAGTATAAGGATCTAAACTTAGAGTCTCATCTAGAGAACTTCTGGCGCACTCAGTTCGATGATACTGATGAGATCCAGCAAAAAATTCGGATTGCAGCGCGTCTATGGAAAAGCGGTGGACAGGTTATCGGATGTAGCGACGTAGAACGAGCTTCCAACCGCAAAAACTCATTTGTAAAGTTTACCATCGACGTAGACATCAACAAAACGCGCAAGAAAATCAACAGAAAGCCAAGGATGTATTTCGGCGAAGTGTTATTCTTTTTCCAACACTGTCAACAATCTCACACTCGCCTACTGGCATTTGTAAAAATTTTCAAGACCACCGGCTCTATAAGAACATATCCATATTTGCTACCATCATCGTATTATCGCCATTGTGTAGTTGATGTCAATGATATAGATTGCATGGTTGGTCGTATGATGTCTAAAAGTGGCCGTCAGTATATCGTTTGGCCTGAGATGATCCACTCCTTATCCTCGAAATCCGATATATTCGGCGAACTCCGTCTTCTTTAATCGATCAAATCTGAATAAATTATCTCTTAGATATTCCCTTTATTACATTTAGACAACATATGGTTTGACCAGGCCAAGTTCCATGTTGAAATAGCTTTATCAATAGAGCTATGTAGCCTAATCCCACCAAGAGATCTATCAACAGCGACTGATTCACATGTTTGTGTTACCGAAAACGTGTAAAATCGGAAGTACTGAAAATTCTTTTTTCTTGGCATCTCTTTCACTTAATTTACACTCTTCCGATATGTCTCAAATTACCCCAAAAGATATAGTTTTAGCTCTTCAGCAGATGGAAGCCCGATTGATGAAGAAGCTGAGAGAGCACCAGGAGAAAGTTGACCGAGAGCTGACAACGATCCAAAAGGACGTGAGAGAACTGAAAGCCAGTGTCAAGGACCTGCTGGAGAATAATAAGCATGCCACTGGAGTTGCCACGCCAAATGTAGCAAATATTCCGCAGACCTATACGGTCCCTTCTCCCTTCCCCCTATGGGAAAAGAGCATCCCACATCCTACATACGAAGCTGTTTCAAAAGATGGTGTGATAGCACAACGGAAGCACCAGTTATCCGACAGCTTGTTGCGGTCCCTGGTAGAACTGGAGAGGGATTCGCACCCTGAGATGCCAGCTCTCACCGAGAAGGAGGTCGAGGTTCTTGTTACTGACGTCAAGAATCTGACAAAATCGGTGGCGGACCAAACAAAGTTTATGTTCGCTGTTACCGATACTCCTTGGGTGCGTGTCCAACGGCACATCAAGAAACATGCGTTTGC
>JNEV01001211.1:0-22275 GCA_000697495.1 Saksenaea oblongispora B3353
CGACCAAAATGATACGGCTTACCTGGCAAGACAACGGTGGCTGAACGTAAGGCCTTGGCCCAGTATGCCTACAATAAGGCTGCGAAAAACACGTCCGAAGAAATTAAGTGGCCAACCTCTGTGCCTCACTCAAAGGAACGTGAAAAGTCGATCCAAGACTTGGTCAGCTCACTTCCACTTGGGCCGCAACCCATAACTGAAACGGAGCTGAATGCATACCCAGAAAAGTATATTCCGTGGATGTACATTATATTGCAGAGAATGGAGAAAAAGGTGTTTATCCAAGAAGAAACTCCACAGAAATACGTGAGTACCGCATTTGTTCGACGTAACGTGGTAGAGGTAATATTACCTGATATATTTGCCCACATTAGCATTAACATTATATTCAGTTGGTTGATACGAATGATTTATCCAAGAAACTTCTATCAGGTTTAACTCATTCAGTAAAATCTGCTATACTTCAGCGACAAGAGGTGGAGTTACCCAAAAAGTTCAAGCAAAATCTTCCAGACAAAGAATGGAAAGCAATTCAAAACTTTGTTCAAGACACTATCTCTGCAATTAAAAGTGACCATTTTCGTCCACTCAAGTATACAGATCCGCGCGGATGTCGCCGATTCTCGCTGTTACCTGTATACAGCTTTCAGTGTCGACATATAACAATCGATTTTCAAGCTTTGGGAAAGTTGCTGACGGCTGCAGACATAGCGCATGAGAAAACGGTACCAACCGCATCGGATGCAAGGAAAATCTATTTCGATTTGTTTGAAATGAGGAAGATAGGATATACAACAATTGAAAGTCTAGAAACAGAAAAATCAGTATTCTGGTGCGTATGTGTAAGGAATATTTTCAGGTTTGATCAACTATTCCTTTTAGGGACAAAATCAGGACAGACGGCGTGGATGTTGAGTTTTTCTTCAAACGTCCAAAACGCAAAGCATCAGATAAACCGCTGACTGCCCAAGATTTGAAAAACATGGCAGAAGACGCTGTTATCTGGGGAGTAGACCCTGGAACGACGGATACCTTTGTCGCTTTAGATGGGTGTGGCGAGGGGAGGCACCGAATACGAAAAACAAGCACAGCAGAGTATTACGACATTTGCGGCTACAACTACGCAACTCGGAAGCGCAATGAATACACAAAGGCTGATATAGAGACAAAAAAAATCATCGATAAAATCCCCAGCATCAAGTCGGCTGATCTTGCCAACATCGTTGCATCTACTAAATATCGATTTCAGCATTATCAGCAAATTACAAGTTTCTATGATATGGATAACAGGTAAGAGATCTCTTTATACTTTTAATAACAAGTTCATTAGATTTAGCAAGCTGAAATTGAAAACTTATATCCAAAAGCAAAAAGGAGTGACAGAGATCGCGAAGCGTCTTCTTACTGGTAGTAAGAAGTATTCATCTGGGGCCACCAAACACAAGGAGCCACTCAAAAAGTCAAAAAAGAAAGAAAAATGGAGACAAAAGAATAGTGCAGATGAAGAAGGAGAGGCGGAACGCCCTGTGATTATCGCGTTCGGTAGCGGAGGCTTATCATCCTCAATGCGTGGAAAACTTCCGGCTTCGGCACGGACTGTGAGGAACCGTCTTTTTGAACTCTGCAAGCAACGGAAGGTATATCTGACAACAAAAGGATGATATTTTTCTCATCAAGGTGCACTTCACTCAGATTCCCGCAAGAGTTATCATGACAGACGAGTACCTCACGTCTCAGATATGTCCCATTTGCCAAACGCGAGAGTTAAAAAAACAGAATGAACGACCAGATTCCCAAGGTCATTCAGGTGCATCATTACATGCTGTTTTAAGATGTAATTGTTGCGCAACGACTTGGAATCGAGACGTCCTCGGCGCCAAAAACATATTGGCAATCTTTAAATACATGGCAGCAAACAGCAATACTCGGCCCCCGCCTTTCCAACGGCCCGGGATCATTCATACATGTCCGGAAACGAAAGTGCCGGTCGTTCAGTAACAGGGAAACTTGTTAGTGCGCAACAGTATAAATAGAGAGCTTTCGATAAAGCACATGCTTCAATAAACAAATACGTTGAACCTATCTTGTGTACAAAAGTAAAAAACCTAATAGTGTAGGTAATCTCTGGTAAAAACCTCATATGTCACCTATTTAGACCCTGGCCAGGGTAATGATGGTTGACCTCGCAAGTGTGCCCTCTGTGTAACAGGAAGGAGTTAAAAAGCAGCAAGAACGACCGGATGTCCTAGGCAAGGCTAGTGCATGGTTACATGCCGTACTGAATGTGATGCTTGCGTCAAGCGTTGGAATCGGGATGTCTAAGGTGCCAAAAGTATCTTGGTAACTTCAAACACATGATGACGAACAAACAACAACGCCACGCCCCTCCGCTTTCAAGCGACCAGAGCCGTCGTCAAAACAAACGTCTTGCAACGAAAGAGCCTGACATTCCTTAACAAGAAAACTAGTTATTACAAAACATACAAAGATGGCAGTTATCAATCTTGGACGATGAAGGAGCTGTATGATAATTCCTAGGGCTACCGGGAATGATTAATCAATATATTTGCTGTAATGAAAAACGTGACCTCTTCATTAATCAATGCTCTTCTTTAAATACGGCGGAAGTTTACTGCGATATGCTTGTTCAAATCCAACCTAGAGATACAATGAAAGCAATAAATCTGATATTCTTACATAAGTACATGCGATAAGAGATTAATCCTCGTGGATTTTTCTGTGAATCAATCTGCAGTCTCTTGGACATCGTTGCTAAAATTCGCAGCTACCCTATCATAATGGGTATTAAGTTCTATCGGCCTATGCTTTTGCAAAAATCTTGGATTTAATTATCTAATAATTCATTTGTCTCTCTTAAAACGTACGATTAGGAGTAGTATCTAGTGAAAAGTATTGATTAACCATTATGCATAGGACGTGTTTATTTCTATAAAAACATTTCTGCACCATGTACACTATCTGAGATCCAGGTCCACACAGAAAGACGGAAAACTGTTGTGTAAGTCCTAAAGTTTTGTTACGAGGTAGGCAATATCTTCTTTCAGTCACTACTGCGGTATGTTGAGTAAGGCAACGAAGGCAGAGATCTGGATCAGAGCATTTAATCAAATATTTGTAAGGCCACAAAGTTCAGGAGACTTCCATCGTTATCCGTTCGCTAGCGACATTTATAACCAAAAACACATTCCTTTAGCTATTCCGAAATTTCTAACTACTGTCGCATTGCAGACTGCATATGCACCGTTCGAAAATTCAGAAATTCAGCCGTACAAAACCTATCTAACCGCTATGGAGGTGTCTCAAATAGGATGTTCGAAGACGGAACGCGTCGGATCTTTCTTTCTCCTTGACATTCAGATTTCCTTTTTTGCCATTCATAAGATGCAGCAGTACGCTTCGTCTGTCCAGCCTGGTGTAGCACGGATGACCCCATTTTGCAGCCACTATCTTTGGCAATTTGTTCCGGATCTGCATCGAAAGTGATCAGCAATGGCTCACGCGCAACTTTTGGTGAACCTTGGGAGCTAAATGAATGAAGTAAACTTTGTATCTGAACAAGGGCTCTCAGCTACATGCACAGACACGATCCTGAGATATCAAAGGTAGTGGGCCGATATTTTTGGAATGCAGGATAACAGGGGTAGCGCATTTACTTGGAGCCGAACAGGCGTTGACAACCCGGATCGGAAAAGTAACTGAGTCATTTATAGTAACACGTACAGCTGTTGTTATCCACCAACTTGATTTCGTTAAAAATTCTATTTCTCTTTTAAAAGTTTCCGAGACAGCGGGAGGATTTGGGTATCTGCTCAGAGCATGTTAATTAACAGGAACAACTCAATAACATTGTATAATTGTTCACCATGGAGAAACCCTGCAGAAATATATCAAATTTGCCCCGGTAAGGGATTCCTTTTAGTATTCAAATTCAATTGTACTTTGCATTCCTTTTTCCTATATGTGTTCCAATAATCGGAACTGTTGTCACCTAAATCAGAAGAATGATGAAAAGAAAAGTAAAAAGAGGAAGGTCCCTTATTTTTGGGGTGACACAAGAGGCATGCTGAGTGGAAGCAGAGCGCCTGGCTGCAACGCAATAGAACTTACTGATTCCAAAAGGCAACTAAGATATCAGGAGAAACAGTCTCGCATAGCTCTTTTATTGCCACCATCTGTCATCAAAACTGTGCACTTGGAGACAAGAGGAGATACAAGCTTTTCTCGAATATAAGGGGTAAATTATGCAGGGTCATGTTTTCAGGCACATCTGTTATAGCAAAGTACTTCCCCCTAATCACCGCTGCACATGTACCACAAACCATCTTGACTCCCTAGAACATGGGCGCCCAATATTCGGCTGAGCGTATAAATACGCAGATAAGCCAAAAGAAATAGCCATACAAAAATATCCCACTTACTCATGGTTAAAGACTATCGTTATAGTTTTGTTGCTGTGTTTGCTATCTTATTAACATTTGTGACACTTCGTGCACATGCCGCGGATTGTGCTGCTGAAGCCAAGTAAGACTGAGGTTACCTTCCGTTACTCCACCACAAACATAAAGAAAAAGATGACAGACACTTATTCTATCGTGTCAGTTTTCAAGGATGCAAGACTATGGAGGAATCCAGACTCAAGAGTTGCGGCTTAACAGATTATGGATGTCAATGTGAAGCGCAGGTACGTAGCGAAAGACATTCAGGCCGTTAGATTAACGGTAAATCATAGAAACTCATCCAACAATGCTATAACTTGTGTCCCACGTACGCGAACGATGCTGCTGTACAAGCTGGTACCGTGGAAGCAATCTGTGCTGCTGTTCCTACAACTACATCTGCTCTTCCAACAACTACGTCCTCTGCTGTAGCTCCGCAATCTACAGTGTCAGCAGTAACAAGCAGTGTCACTGCAAGCCCATCGGCCACACATACCGCTACGGCTACTTCTTCTTCTTCTTCAAACCTACCTCTTCAGCTTGAAAACCTTGTGCTGCTGATTTCCGCAATGCTTGTGCTCGTATACTTTGGTTAAATGGGTCACGACTAGAGTTGATAAATTACTACGAAAGTCACCAATATCGTCATGTTCTGATAGTTAATGTAATTCTGAAATACGTACAGTACATCGGCACCTTGTAGAGGTGTATTTCTTCCACCTTTGTAAATGTGACTTGGTAGCCTCTCGGGTTTCTCACCTCTTCTTTGAGCGCACTTCGCAATGACGCTATATAAACACCCTGTTTAAGTTGGCATAAGTAAAACCCATCCAAATGGACGTATGTTGTTCCAGTAGAAATGAAGTGCTTTTTATAATGTCGTAACAATCCGCGAGGGGTTGGTAGTGATCATGTACAATAGCACTTATATTCGATAACACGATGCATACATACATATATCTCAGTTTCACAAGTCTTTCGTCGACATTTAGTATCCATCCTTGCCACAGGAATTCAACGGTGCCAAGTACACAGTACTGTGGGTGGGCCAGCGGTAGGAAATTGCCTTTTAATAAGTCCAGGAAACGGTTTTTGTTGCGTTATATTGACCAATAACCTCATGATGGTCTCGGCTTTTGCTATCTTTTCCCGCGACATAGCATTCTTATTATTAATCAGCCTGATATACAACTTTTGCAACATAGACAATCATCAGTATCTATCTATTTATTTATTAGATGCATGTGAATACAAAAATCTTAGAATGTCACTCGTCAAAGTTTTGTATTTCAGTTTTTAAGTCGCGTGTTACATGCTCAAGATGCCAGCCATGTGCTGCGTGATGTATGTGAACAGTACTAGCGGTGAAAAAATCAGCCTACATATATTGCCTTTTGGGTTTCAAGGTGGCCTTGTAGTTCTGGCTTGACGGCCAGGTGCCGTAGGCGTGACTTAGCCGAGGTTACCTGCAGCGTCGAAAAATATTCCAGTTCAAAGACTGGTAGCGAAATGTCAGATGAGAAAGACCCGAAAGTTCTTCCTGGCCGGTAATAAAGGCATATATATAATAAAACTGTCGTAGAGGTCTACAATCGCTATAGCCCTACCGAATACTGTCAATCAAGATGTCAGTTTGTGTCAGTGAACGTGTATCATAAACTGTACAGTCTAATTTCATTCGCCTACAAAGCTACGATCAATTTGGACTATGGATGCACCTCCTTACCAAAGCAGTGTACTGATGTGTCCCACGATCTTGAGAATCTTTTTTTCGAAATGCAATGAAGAACACGTAACACAGGGATTTTCATTCAAAGAAACCCATACTGGATGATCGTAGTCTTGGAGAACTTGTAGAGGCTTTATCGAAATTGGTATGAAACATCTCAGATTATGTAAAATGAATTGATGACAGGTGGTTTTGATAAACCGATTTTGCGACTACAGAAACTGCCAATCTTCCACATACAAGGCTATTCTTCCTTTTCTTATTTTCTTGACCAGTTCTTTTTACACACAACAATCTGAAAGCTTTGCCTCCAGTAGCGCAAAGTGTAAAACCGATATACATATGTAAGGCGTGGGTACTTTGTTAAGGAAATAAAACACGCGAGCTATTGCTATGAGCGAAGCAACAGTAGCGATTAATTAGTGACCTTCCTTTCTTCCTACTTTTTTTCCCTTTAGGATAGTGTGGTCTTCATGATCTTATTATCGACCTCGCCTTCGCATTCGTTTGGCCTTTTCTCTCCTATCCGCCAAAGTTCTGGATGGGCTTAAAAACTTGCTTTCTTCCTCATCCCTATCTCCCTCGTAGGCAGCATCAAAACCTCCGCCTTCTTCTTCCTTCTCAGAAATAGCACCAGAAGATTCATCATCGGATTCTGACAAGAAAACCCCTTGCAGTATCTCATTCTCCTATATTCACCAAATAAATGAAGTCCTATGTATTATTCATATTTTAGCTCGCTTACCTCCAAATGCCTGACAAGTCCTTGTCCTAGGAGAGATCGGAAGGCTTGCATCTCCACAATTTGAGCTTATAAGGATGTCAATAACTGAAGACATATCCACCGAGCTTTTATACTCACCCCACCCTCGAAGATACAAGGAATGTCTTCCCAGCTTGAGTTTTTCACGCGGATGCTTTCCAGATTCAACGCTACGAACAATGTCTCTGAACGCACCTCGCTGTTGCTTACGATCCTGCTTATTAACGCTCCGATCACTGTCTGTCGCGAGGCGCTGCAAGGCATCGATTAATTCATCCATCTCTTCATACTCGAAGTTTGTATCCTCCTCCTCGTCGGCCAGTCTAATTTCCTATTTATATGCGTGAGCCTTACATAGAAGGAGCCTTCCTATACACGCACCACTTTTTTCAAAGCCTTGACGCATTCGAACATCAATGCAATGTTTTCTCCAGCAGCCACACGAACATTTTTTGAGCTGGACTCTAGTAATTCGAGATGGACTGGCATAACACTGGTATAAATATACATTAAGACACAGTACATCGTAGCTAAATCCCTACTTACCATTGTTGCTCGTCCCAAGCTTCTTCCCACTCACCATGCCGATGACCGTAGGCGGACGCATACAGAAGACCATATGCGCGCAGAGTTGCTTCGATAAGTGTTGAAATCTGAAGAGAGGAAAAGCTATCGCCTTCATCCTCAGGCTGAAGATTCTTTCCATTAAATAGTAGCAGTTTATAGAAGTAGTCGAAACCACCCTTCGTATCTGTATCGGACGCGGCAATAAACGTAACCAAGGCCAACGTCGCTATGCTCTAACCAGACTTGCGATCAGAAATTTTTCTACAGTGCCTAGTGACATCTCAACCTGGTGCTTTAGGTCATGATCGAGTGAATGAGCTATGTTGCTCTTCAACAGTGGTAGGACCATTCGATACATATCGTCCTCCTCACTACTTTGGTTCACGAAGACAAGTGCAATCCCCTTGGTAGCCAATGTAGCTTCTCGGATGCTACCTGGCTTGGAAATGGATCGCATCAAGAGATGTAGCAGCGCCTCTTGATGATCTGCGGAAACAAAAAAACCACAATAATGGTGTGCCAAAAGTCGGTTGAGAAGAGTCAGAGCAGTTTCTCGTGTGCTGCGCCAAAAGATTATTAAAAAACGAACCACTCTTCACTAAACTCATTCTAACCTCGTTCTTTTTTCTCCAAGGTTATCAATACAACGTCGTAAGTCATCCTCGAGTACTGTGTCGTCTACACTCTCAGTAGTATCGGCTGTGGCGCAGGATGTATCTGACAAGTAGTCCAACTCGTCCTCCACTTCTGAACCTGGACAACTAGAACCTGGAGTTCCGAGTGTATTCAAGGCTGCAATACGAATTTGCTGCTTAACCACTTTTTTGCGCAAATTCTTCGACATGTCCAACTTGAATGGGCAAAAAAAAAGGTGTGAACCTTTGTGTGTCAATCACGTTGCATGAACAAAAGATATGAAACTCCGATAAATGACGTTAATCAGACTTCGGGCAATGCGTAGATGCGTCTAATGTCTGCTGACAAAATATCCCACTGCTATATTATGAAATTATCCGATAAGGAATCCAAATAGTCTCTTTTAGTAGCAATTCAGAGACTATCACGCCTAACATAGATAAGTTATGCACAGGATTCGTGCGGCAAATTAATTTTCCGTGTTTATCTTTACTGACGTCATCATTCGTTGACTGTGTGTCCCCTTGCGAAACCGCTTTTTGTGGGGCATGTTTAACCTAGTTGCACAGGATTGATGGGAGCACAAGACGAACATTATGAAATTCCACGACTATCAGCACTGCCATTGTCGGGTAACTCTCTATTACAGGATGTTGAAGCAGTTGATACATAAGTCGTAACGATGGCCCCTCTAATGGTGCCATCGATCGATCCAGTCGGTATGGACCCGACTTTGGATATCCAGATAGGAGCCTTGTATCACAGATTATATAATTAAAGCTTTTGCAAAGCCTTTTCTTCAATGATCTGTAACTTTTTTTGAGATAGCTGTGCGGCCCATTGGAGGCTTCCACATCTCTCAGAGAGTATTACCAAGACCACCAAGATAACCTTCTACACATTTGCACATAGAACAAGATCCAGGATAAGCATTGGATTGAGTGTTGCTATGATAAAGATCTTATCATAAAGCCTTTCTGGGCTCTACTTAACCCCTTGCCATTTCGACTTGTTATCATCGAGTATATCATAAAATGTTTACCAGTGGTTAAAATATTATTATTGCTTTATATCTGTTAGCTTTGTGTTATCCAAAAGGGTGCTTATTTTGCCGTCTATCTCATTAAGCTTTTCCCATTTTTTGTCATGGAACAGCTGCAAATTGTATTCGTGCCTCTTTTCCAATTTCTTGAAATCTTCATCAAGTTGGTTATGCCATGGATACAATACCCCGATCTGGAACGATAGAGCGCTAGTTCCAATAAAGAAGTTGACCACCGTAAGGAGCTTGTATTTGGCCATCTTGTTACGGAATTCCAAAACGATTAGAAATGCTAGGTTTCATTTGAATAGAACAGTTAGATCATTTGTACTATGTTACTATGGTACTTGAAATACTAAGGCTTTGTTGCTGCTGTGAAAGTAGGCCATTTAGCTGCGGAACATGCGGTACGACTGAAATTCACCAAGCTCATTTCAAATGGTTCCATTTTATGCTCACCTTTGTTTTTCTAGGGCTCGGAGTGATATTGCTGCGGCAAAGAAGATCGAGCGCACCTTCTCGTAGAGAAAGAATGGAGAAAAGTGCTGGTGAAAGAGAGAGATCAGGAATAAGGAGAAAAGAAAGTTTTAAGCATGTGCAAGGACAGGTACGTAGTCCGATCCCGTGCTTTTCCGAGGCACAGCGGTAAATCGGTCCGAAGATGAGGCGGCAACGAGGGTAATTCGAATGTGAGGCAACTCTGATTTTTTAAACAGTTTCATCTTTCACTACCCATTTTGTATTGTATAAATATGCCTTCAATTCGATGAATGAAATGTCAGATTATTACGACAAAACAAAAGCTGTCTGCCTAACAAGTCTCAAGCAAAGCCTAAGGATCTCAAGAAATACAAGACATACAAGTCTCTTTACACCGTTGGTTATTATCAAGAAGCTGCCGATCATTCCTTTTCTCTTTTTTTTTTTCTGTCGCTTATTTATGTTTGATTTTTATTTGACACACGCGGCACGGATCCCGCTGTTTCTTTTCTTTTTGATTCCACATACTATTTTATTATTCCGTTTGAACGATCTAACACGAGACCATAGATAATCCTAAACACGATCTACTAACGATCAAATTCCTTTATTAAATAGGACCAATCAATAATCTGCTAAGTAACACCGGTTATAATCGGCATTCAAGAGGGAAATTTCGTCGGACACTCCCCTCAGGCACTCTCACTCCACTATTTTCTTGTAAATTGTAATAATAAAACACAAAATAAAAGTATCCGACAGTAGAAATGTCCAACTGTGAGAGAGTTTGCTACCCGGGAATACGTGAGAGGTGTAACCATTTGAATAACAAAAAGCTCAATATGCCATAAATATATTCGAAGGAGCTAGCAGTACAGGTATGCTAAAGCATTATACAATCACAATTACATCAGACCAAAATATCACACTGAGCTAACAATTATCTCAAGAAGGTCTTGGATAAGCTTATGCTTGTTACTTCTTCCAAAAAAACATCACTCTTGGGTACCGGGTCTGAGGGGAAGGAGTGCCAGAGGGAAGTGCCCGACGAAATTCACTTTTCGAGCTACCATATTATTTTTCTTTTAACCGAGGGACACCACTTTTCTAGTCTGGATGTTGGCTTAAAACCACACCTGGTGCTCACTCAAACTCGAACATATAGCTACCATCAATCTACAAGAGAAACATCTTACAATGACCGAGCAGCTACAGTGCGCTATATATCTGCAGCAAGACACTAACACACAGTCTGTCAAATCCACATCACACAAATACATCCTAGGCGGTGACATTGGACACCACTGTGAGACTTTCACATTTCCAGCCTTGATTAAAAAATGTGGACCATACAACGAATATGACGAACGTATTAAGGAATTGTTGAGTTCCGATTTTCCCGAAAAGGCCATCTTTGTTAAGTTCTGGGGCAAACCTGTTTACTGGCTCTATCATATAAGATCAAGAGACCATACTCATCGTAACCTGTGGGGCATACAAACGCTCCAACTCAGTGGACATTCAGGCGAAAGCAGCGGGAAATCATTACCGGAAGCCACTCTAACTGGTGCCATTCTGTGTTCGTTGGGATTGGCGAAGAGTCCGACGGAAAAGCAATAAAAAACTGAATAATTTGGTGATATGTTCTGTCACGCTCGGAAAGTAGTATGGTATTAATATCAATCCCGAGACTCTACTGCCTTCGGGGACCATCAGAACGGAGAATATCCGCATGTATTTTCGGGAAGAAATTATAAATAAATGTCTATATACATTTCGCATATTCCATTTCTTCGCTAGGACAAGTGGTTTCCGGCTTTGACGACCCCAAAAATATCTGCCATTCCGCTCGACAATGGAAGCCTTCAAGGACGATTTACATTAGTCGTGTATTGTGTTTACACTCGTGGATACACCACACAACAATGCTTATGGTGCTTGTAACGTCTCATTGGCAAAGTTGGCCTCGCGTTTTCTAAAAATCTTTGCATTGGCCGTAATGGATAAAGAAGAGGTGTCAAAGCAATTGATTTCACCCATTTCTTCCAGCTATACAGCCCTATTTGTAAAGCAAACGATTACACGAAGACTTGGGGGCCTGCATACGACTGTACTTGCTCCCCGGAAAGGGTCTGAAAAGCGAATCGCAATAGCCTGAGCAACCTGGCAATGATGGTGGGGCAAGTGATCCCATCTGTGAACAGCCGCATCGTATGCAACAAGCCCATTTTCATTATGTACCAATAAAAGAATTGATGGAGCTGGGAGGAGCTTACTGAGCAAAATGTATGAAGATTGGCCCATATTCATACTTTTATGAGAATGTATATTGCGTTAGGTCTCTGAGCAGTTGATACATTCCGCATTTATTGTCCTAGATACTCACCAATGTGCCTGCCACCAAGAAGTCTGCACGACTTATCACTGCACGCATAGCCAGCCTCTTTTTCCAAAGCAGAAAAAATGATTCATTGCTTTTTTAGCATCTATATGCAGCTTGCAGAAAGCGGTTGCTTCGACCTGAGATTTGGTAGTTTGTACAATTTCATCTTGGTTTCCCTGGTCGCCACGTGACCGGTCCCTCGTTCTTGACCGTCGTTTACTAGAACTTTCCGACAAATTAAAGAAAGCAAAAATTCGACACTACTGATTCTATACATATTCAAGATCCAGCCTACTTTCCATTCCTTTCGAAGAGCATCAAAATATTGCATCCACTGAGATCGAAACCACTACTTCGCGCACTCGCATCTTTAACGGATAATGTGATGCGTGCAGTGGTCTATCTCATTAGGTCCCATGGTTCACTAACAATCACAAATATAATGTATATTACCAAGAGCCATCAATATCTATAATTAGTATAATAAACAAGCAACGTTGCAGAACCAAGTAAAAAACCACGTCATTGCGTGATATATCTTTTCCTCTGTTTTTTTTATCTGTTACATTGATCTGGATCTGGCCAGAGAAAATATGCTTAAAGAAGTGCCGGTAAGTATGCGACATCATCTATTTTTAGGAAATGTGGATTGGCTTTTAACAAAATGCCACACCAATTTTTACGGGAGGCGAGAGTAATTTATGGACATGCATCCAAATCTGGTGCTTTCTGTCTCAGAGCCGGACCGGTACGAGCGGATATGCTATTCCGGTAGAAGCTGAGGAAAAGTTCTGGGTGGCAGGTTCCAGACCAGGGAAAATTGATGAACCTTCATTGCAAAGAGAAAAAAGAAGGCAGCAAATGTTAGCTTCAATGGTAAACAAAAAATGCATAGATAAAAGAAAATCATATCTAGATAACGTGAATGATTCAACGTTGTCAGCTGTTTTTCCAATTTTTTTGACCTTATCTCATGCCAATGGAAATGCGTCCCAAAATGGAGAATGGGCCCCTCTTCCGGTCATGAGACCTTAGCAACTTCTGTAACTGGGGATGCAAAGCCACCCTGGAATACTGCAATACTATATAAAACATATCATCATCATCCCACGTCTTTCCCTCCTTTCTTTTTTTTTTTTTTTTTCATCTCTTTCCTTACGAAATCAATGTCAAATATATGCATGACTACAAGCGAAGGACAATTGTCGGACTTGAATTATCGTGGGCCTTTGACGCCACCTGCCGAGGTTAAATCCGATCGTCGCAAAGGAAGTCGTAAAGCTTGGGTCACGTTTGATCTGTCTAATATTCCACCCACACCGGCCAACGATTTCAATGATGGTCCTTTGTTGTCTCCATCGGTATCTTCTCCGGGGTCAGTCAGCTCCATAGATATCAATGCCCAGGCCGTACCTGACTCAATTCTAGTCGCACTACTTGACAGAGAAAAGGAAATATGTGATCTTGTACAGCATAACCATGCCTTTTTTTCCTCATTACAGGCGCATCTTCACTCCAAATGGTCAGCCTTTGAGTACACACTATACTGCCCTCGCAGTCAAATGTCTGATGCCGAATGGATGAAATATATTGGAACGGCACTAAATGGGACACCGTCTCTACTTGAAAAATTCAAAGAACTTGTCGGATATATGGAAGACGATGATGATGATCACGCCACCTCATACGAGCATCCCTCCTTTGAGGACGTTGACCTGACGTTAATCCGTGACTCCCCCGCCGTTTTAGAGAATTTTTCAGAATCCTATCCACAGTTCTTCGCTAATTGTTGGCAAACCATGGCCAACGAGAAACTTTACAATTCTTTTGCAAAGACACTTTATGCTTCACGCCATGATATGCCAGATGATATTTGGGAAACAAGGATCTACGATCGACTTGATCGGTGGCCAAATTTGGTCGCACAGCTTAAAGAAATTGTCGCATACGAAGTCGAACGAGATGACCCATAGCAAATATAATGCCTCATCCCTTCTTTCCTTTCCTTTTTCCTTATTTTTTCTTCTTTTTTTTTATCTATACGCACTATATTCTGGTAAATCTCATTAAACTCTTCTTTCTCATGATAAAACAGGAAAATGTTCAAAACAGAATGCAGATACTGAAACTGGATATTTGGGAAATTGCGTGTGAAACAGCAGATTAGATCAGCTGCCTTTGTGAAACGGCAAGAAATCGATATGACGACGCTTCCATGACTAAAACGGCATCTGGTGTTTTTTCACAATGCCCATCTTTCCCGCTACTCCCGCACTAATTACCCACACAATCCCTTTATGTAACAAATTCAACCATCGTGTTTATGACATCTGACAAAGAGAGACGGCTTTTTTTCTTCTACTTGGTACGTTGCAGTTTGTTCATGTATAAAATCCGTCCAGTTTTCCGATTAAAGCATCATATAGTCATATTTTATTTGAAAGCTTGAAAATGAAGCATAATATAGCCTAGTAGTAGTGCTGCTTCAATAATTGATTGGGACTATTTTGTAAATGCATAATAGATGTGAGGAATGAAAAATCAGAAAAGTATGCATAGGACAAAACAAAGGCAGCTGCCATGCAAAGTCTGGAAGAGCATGCTTCTTTGTGTGTAGAAAGACCTATTTGTGACGTTATAGGTAAGCAGGTAGTGCAACAAGATGTATTAAGAATTGTCGTAACCATCGGAAAACAAGTCCATGTTTTGCTTTTCTATTCAAAGGTTGGTAATCACTATATATAAGGATAGGTGGAGGGGGTATGATTAAAGAAATTAATCTAACAAGACTACAAGTAGTGCTAATCGTCTGTATGGCAAGTAGGGTTGACTGACGAAAGATTGACATGCCAGCTGAGATCAGCGAATAAATCCTGGCAAAACTAAGGCAAATACGGAGAGCCGTCCGAGTTTGTTTTGTTAGTTGGTAGACCTCAAAAGAACAAATGCAGCTGACATAAGCCTCCTGAAGCTATTACCTGAAATATGCTACGTTTTTGTTCCATCAACGAGCATCCCTCTAACGTTCTTTCCGGGACATGGATAAATCAATCGTGGTCCATATATCTATGCTCTTTCACTTATCATCTCCTCTAGTTAAAATGAAAATAAAGTTGGCTGGTGTCCCCGTCAATAAATACGTCATAAAAGGAAGACGTGAATGGGGAAGAGGTTAAGGCTTTTGATGCCTGACCAATTATCTTGCATCGGTACCGCGGAAACAATCCCGGAAATATCCCAAATCAAGCAATGCAAAATCATAACCTTCACTAATAATTTCGGAAAACCAGTACTGGTCTCGCCTAGGAAGTAGTTAAACTATATATCATTAGAACTACAAATATTCCAGGAAACTTTACTGGAAAAGAACATACGAAAAGCGCAAGGCCATATTAGCTTCTTTCAAAGGAATCTTACGGTCAATCGGTGGTCGAGGAGAAGAATCGTGTCCTGGAAGTAAGAGATAAGAATGGCTTACAATTTCCAAGGTCTCACTTGTGTAAGTCAATGATATTTAAGGCGTCATATGGCTTCTATCCTATTAGCACCACACACCGAGTTGCGAAATGACTCATCTGGAAGATGTTGATTACCAGGATTTTTACGCCGTCTTGGCTTGCGTATTTTCAAAAGAAGAAGATGTTATATATTTTACAGTTGAAGAACAGAAATATACCAGAAATATACCAGAAAAATATCCAGCATTCTAGAAAATCATGATAATATGTTTAGAAATAGGAACGGCGCAGCGTGGCTATGCTGATAATGGTGGAGTAGGCAAGGAAACGTCAATGTTTTGTTTATGGTTTTGCACGTTGCCCTTGTCAACGGTGTCTGCCCTCATATTTCACACTAGCACGTAAAATGGCATTTCCTGCATGAATTCGGTTCTTCTTTGGAAGAAGACAGAGTGCAGCTCTCATCATTCTAAAAATTCTACCACGAAAACTTTTACCGCTAATCTCACTCGTAAGTCGTTTGCTGCACCACACACGTACGTATATACAGACAACATGAAATCCACAGGGTAAGATCATAGAAAATGGTTCTAAAAATTCCGCACACGCATAGGCTCACAGAACTGGCAAGGGCAGATGGGAATATGAGGTGCATGTTGAGAAAATACAGTACATGCATATGTTACCTACTGGTGCAGATCTGCCTGAGGGATTCTAAATCGTCTGTCAAACGCCCAATTGCATTCAGACTTCGCATTCACGTTCAACATTGACTGGATCCATATCTTTGTCGAAAAGCACCTGGTAGTATCCAATTCACATCCAGAACTACCTTCTATGCCCATATGCTGAAAAATGAATTTTAACGAACAGCAACACAGTAGATGAGATGAAACAGCCTAAAGATCACTGTCTCACAGGCACAAATATCAATATTCCTTGGTTACATCTCTCGATACAGTTTTCTTTATTTAATTATTGAGGTGGTGGGGGCATCATAAAGCCACCAGCAGGGCTACCAGATGGCGCCCCATACCCAGGTGCAGGGCCATACCCTGGATGAGACGGTAATAAATGACGCTTGCTTTGCGTGTGCAAATGGTAACCCGCTTGACCAAAGACCAATTTTGGCACATCAACTAGATAACCCATGGTTCCTTTTATACCGACTTCTTTTTCCGCTTGAATCCAAAAGTTTAACTTTCCAGTCTGCTCATCGAAATAGCCTGCACAGTAGTTGCGCATGCCCATCAACTTTTTGTTTTGTCTCTGGAGAAAGTAGACGTAAATAAGACCAAGTTAATTGTCCCTCTTAGCACTTACGGTGTTGCCATTCGGAGACCGCTTAAACAAATTATACATTCGTTCTTCAGTGTTGCCATTAAATGTGATATACGATGAATTTTGGTTCAATATGGTCAGTAGTGCCTGAGGCGGAGGTCTAACAGCAGCTGTTACTCGCATGCTCCCTTTAGTCACGATAACTTACACATTCACGATTGCACTTGAAATAATTTGTACCATAAAGAGTGGATCACCCTCTTCTTTTTCTTTCATATCCTTGGAGTACATTTTTCCCGCGCCACAACAATGGACCTATTGTTTGAATGAATTCACAGCTAATATCCTGTGCATGCAACCTACATCACCTCCAAGGAAAGACACACGGACAGACCGATCACGCGCATACTGCTGCAAACGCATGATAAGCTGTTTTCTTTCCACCTCATGGTTCCCAGCTGTCCAATCTATAGATCCAATTAGTTACTTAATGTTGCCTTTTTTGTTCTAGCGTCTTACGGTCATTCATATCATCTAACAGCTCTGGATCACCATTCCACTTATTAAGGGAGCCGCTTATGATATCGCCCAGAGCTCCGGTTTTACCCGCCAGCGTGGCAAGATTAAATCCTGCTGCTCCATCCATTGCTTTTTCAAAAAGCGTCAAGCGAGGGTAAATTAGAGGAACACCGGTAAGAAGCATAAGATGCTTGATTGTGTTGGGAAGACGATGGAGGGCATTGAAAATGATCTCGTAGGACTGCTTGGTGCAAACGTCGAATTTTGTTCTCTCGCCACGGCAATCCATCAACACCATGCCAAGGTCGGGACCAAGAGTGGTTATAATATGGTTGCAGGACTTTTGACTTCCTCTGATCATACCATGGCGTGGAGCAAGATCTTCTGTTGTATGTTGCTGGAATAGATAATAAAACCGAGACGCATTGGCGAAAAGAACTGTTTACCCATGATTAGCCAATGCGCATGTCAGTTACGTGTTCAACTCGCCTTGAAAGCAATCTGCCTGCTGCATATCAGCAGGATACGAGCCATAGCCATCAATAATATCCTGATAGCTCGATGTCAATAACACAAGTATTACACAAACAAGCCATAGCTTACATGGTCATCCCACATGTTTAATGATGGGATTGTGGCAAACGCCTTTGCAACTGCCGGATTTTCCTTGAATCTGATAGAACTTCCATTAGTTTCTTTACACGCAGCCAGAACGAAAATTATCTTCATACCCAAAGTTCTTTACGTAATTCCAGAAATAGAAGTGCTCAAATCCGTCGCGCATCGCCTGCGGTAACTGCATTTGAATACGCTTTTTAGGATCTTTCTCTTCATTCCATGGCTTCATAAAGTCTTCTTTAATCAACCGATCCTGGTATAATTGATCACCGCCGCCAAGCAATACGTGAAAAGGCATCACTTCGTGTCTGTCCAGTACATCCAGCCATAAAGGTGCCGTTTTCTCACCAAACTTGTCCTTCAATTCTTGTGGAATATCAGAGAAGCCATTACAAGAATAGAACATAAAACGCATGGACTCAGTGATCGCGGGTAGGTGGAACGTATAAGATGTGGAGACGGCATTGCTCGAGTACGTTGCTATCTGAGACTCAGCTGTCAATGGTAAACGAAGCTCGTAGCGCCAAAAATAGTACTGATGTCGGAATACATCGAGTTTCTCTCCATAAGCATTGACGGTGTGTGCTTTACCGCTTGGCGATGTCAGATGTACCTGAAGGGTAGGAGCATGGTGATCGCTCGAGACAATAAGTACGGAACCACGCCAAGTGGAGGAGCTGTAATCAATGTCGATGTAGCGCAACAATGGTCCACATACAACCTCTCCCGGTTGTTGCCCTTCCGAGTGATTTCCAAAATGAGGCAAATGGAAATGATGACGGTGTCCGGAATCGTTGATACTCATTCTATTAAACTCAGGAATAGGTACCCCTGACCCCTCTTGTGGGCCCGAGGGAGGGTAACCTCCATGTGTATTAGAGCCGTACGGCTGGTGTGGGGTGTTGGGATACATTCGAGAAACAAATACAGTATAGAAAGACAAAAAGTCGCCTCCGTGCTACGAGCCTGACACAATCTTTCGCAAGACTCCGCCACCAGCCAGGTCTATGAGCTGTGGAGCTCTAAAAAAGAAACTAGGGATCTTGATCTGTTTCCTATTAATCAGGATGACCAACAATAAGGACTTCACAAGAGGATAACGAGACTCGTCAAGTGACAAGTTAATACTTTAAATTCGTCAACTATGCTAATCGTTACACTGGGACCCATTTACTACGTACTTATTTAGCGCCTTTAAAAACCATCGTACGCGCGGTTTCTCTTTAAATCCTTAGTCAGCACTTGGTTGGGAATTTTGCTATAAAAATTATGCTACATAAGCTTGTTGTTCCTTTCGAGAGAAAAAAAATGCTTTGATTACTGCAGCGAAAGAACTTTCGGAAAGCTTCATATGCTGCAGGTAATTGGCAAGGGTACTTTGCCTTAAACAGTAACTGCTGGCTTCGTACCTGGGTTTTTCGTAGCACTGGTGTTACATTTCCGACCCGTCTGCCGATCCCACTAAGAAACTCTCGAATTCTTTTGACTGCTATCGCCTACTCATAGTGAATGATAATGTACAATATACATATAGTGAGGTTGAGTTTTTTAACATTCCACGATGCAGCAAAAGCCACTGCCAAGGAACGGCGGGCTTGGTATGTCTGGGGTCGTACAGGCCAATAGGATGTGCGTATAGTGCGCGCATCAGCCAGTAATATTTCAATATAGTGCAATTTAGCATCCACAAGCCAATAAAAAATAAGTATAGTGTAGCCAATGAAACCTGAGAATAATCCGACTCTGACTTTGAAAGACACGTTTAAAGCTCTGCTTTTGGTAATGAAAGCAATTGTTGCTTTTCCTTCTACTGTTTTCCTGCTTAGTTGAATATCACGAATATTTAAAAAGAAATGAAACAAAGAGGACGACCTTCCGGACAGAAAAACAGCCCCAACCATCGTGCAGGGCGTCCATAAAAAAAGCGAGAGGTAGCATTGGCGGGGCAAACAAGGCTGTCATTTTCACGATCCACTGGAAGCATTGGGGAAGAAGCACAAGTACTGTCTGGCGATGGTTCATACTCGAATGAAAACATTGGTAGTATGCTTCCTGAAACCAATGCTTGATCTACGGAAGTAATCTTCGAGTTTGTTATTCGTACCTGAGAACTAACTTTGATGCTTAGATTCAAAGCGATGATGAATTAAGAGCAGAAGAAACGTATAATCTAGGCAATTTGATATCAGAGATTGAACAAGATGTTGCCGAAGATAATGTTATTAACAGCGACTTTATTGGTGATGCTGTTGCGGCAGTGGAAGATGAAGCAGACATTGAGATGGAGAATATTGATGACGATGACAGCCACTATGTGGAAGCCAGCGATGGTGTTCTGCATAAATATTTTTCGGATTTGCAAAATCGTTTGGGTAGGGAAAATTACCCATCAGAATACCAGAAAAAGACATTTTGGGTCAATCCCCCGTTATCCTTTTTTGCTCTTCAGAGCAATGTAGTCAATCCAAACACATTATACTATCCGAAAGTATTTCTCTGGTTGCCCCATCACTTGATACAGAGGAAGTTGAAGTGTCCAAGCTGCAAATGTCACTTGAATTCCAAGGGGTATAACAAAAACCCTCATGCACGCCGTGTTGTAGACCTTGACAGGTATTTTACAATGATAATCAATATCATCAATTACATGATCCTAACTTCACTGTAATCAGTTGTTTTTACATAATGTCAATACGCTATATATGTAGTAATAGCAACTGTACACTTACAATTAATGCCCATGATGAACGCATTATGGAACAGCTTCCTCCACATGTTGTGGCATCATTTCCAGCATACTTAACTCACAGATGTGCCGTATCAAAAGCTGTTGGTAACTTGCTCCGGCCCAGTGTACAAAATGGTATGGGCATTGAGCGCTTTCGCCATATGCTGCAAGAACTGCATACCCTTCGCCATGATCGATTGGAATTGCAGTATCTAAACGCCATGGAATATCGTAACAAATACCCAACGATTAATGATTCTTTTTGTGACAATGGTCAACATCTGCCATTCTCTAAATTTGATGACCCAAGTGGATATGCTGGCTATATACCTTCAGCAGGCTACTTGCGCTTGGTGTATACCTCATTATTGGATGAAATCCGACCACTCATAGATAAACAGATGATGATGCTTGGTGGTCAAGTATTGAAGGGCGATCACTCCTTTAAGATTATCAAAAAAATGGCAAAGATTAGTGGTACCTCTACACTTAATGCGCTCTACACTGTATGCAACGAGTACGGGGAAATCCGACTTCAAGAATTCGTACCAACAAAATCTTTGTCGCATCTTCAAGTTTCTTTCGATCGGATGCGGAATTCCTACAATCTGTGCGGCCACAAACAACCTGAAATTTTCTTTACAGACAATGCCCAAGATGACCGCCGATTTCTCGAAAGTGTACTGCCATCACTTCGACGAGGCATTGAGCTATCGGCGCCATCCGAGGATATCAACAGTAACACCCACATATCCGATCATGACCTCTACTCACATCAAATACCCGAAGAAGATACAGAATCACGCCCATCTGACGATTCTGATACTTCTGATGATGAAACAGATGCGCCATCGTCTTCCGCATGTTTCCAAAGACAGCGACGAATATTCCCAAATGCATCGACTGCTCTCGAGCAAACGTCAGAGAGATATACCAGTAAGGGAACCCTAGAATCTTAAAGGATATCTTCCATTTGATGGATATGATCAAAATTTCCCGTCGCCATAGTCTAGCAAAAGAATTTTCTCGCCGACTGAGGGACGCACTTTTTGTTGTGGATCAAGAAGATCGTTGTAGAGTAGAAGCATACCTCGTGAATCAAAATACCCACTGGGATTACATGTTGTCTACCAGACCAGCGTGGGTACTTCGTCGTGTTAGACGCTTTGTGCCTCCAGCTGAGGAGCTATACCCAGTGGTTGAGAATCTTTTTAGAGAGTATGGCCCTCTATTATGCGTAAAATCAAATCTACCTCTGTTTGACAACGAAGCCTGGAGGCAAGCAGGCAATATCCTTAAGACAATTCAGCGAGGAGAAGTCTCAGATCCACCAGGATACCATTTGTATTTCAAAATAGGGAACAATAAGAACGGTCTTCCGTTATACAGATGCAGCCGAGGTACCAATACACTTGAAGGAGGAGTGCATCAGAACATAATTAGAAAATTCGTGTCTTTTGGTGCTGGCCCGCACTTAACCGACTGTGCTCTGGCTGACTATCGTCTACGACACAATATTGATGTAAGCAAACTTTCTTCTTCCGAAACAGAATCTGAACTATAGATAAATGCTTGGTATATTCATAGGTCGGGTCGGTTAACAGGTATAACCGT
>JNEV01001212.1:0-24582 GCA_000697495.1 Saksenaea oblongispora B3353
GCATTTTTTGTCTTATGCGTCTCATGTCCTTGATGGATAACAATGGAGCAAGAATAAGCGGTGGCGGTGCTCCGTATGGATCGTTTGTCCCTGGAGATGATGTAGTCGGAGGGAAACTTTATGTCAAAGATATCAAGCACATCGAATGTCTCGTTGGTGGGGTACCTTCTTTGGATTATCCAGGAAGATATTACTATATATATCCTGAGCATGTTTGTAGTAATCTCGAGATTGGTAGATTGAGAGACATATAAGCAAATGCTCCAATTGCTATACACTGATAGTGTGCATTGTACTTCAGCCAAATACACACACATATATGTGTAATAACATGATTACATAATTAAGGCTATACAAATATAAGATGTTATGAATAAGAAGAAAGTTGGTAATCATCATTTGAGCTCATCTATCACATTTTAAAGTATGCGACGGTAGGCGACGGTAGGCGACCTGTTCGACTACGTGCGACGGTTTATGCGACGATGTGCGACGATGTGCGACGGTCTATGCGACATGTGCGACGGAATCGGACCACGTACTAATTAGTACGTGGCGTCAACTTTAAAACAACAGACATGTAGAAAATGGGCAAACTCTTTGTGTCCGCACGTTGACAACTTCTGAGTTCAAAGTTGTAGAAATCATGCAAGAGCGCTCTTTCAGAAATTGAAGTCGGTTTGCCCAAACACCTTTGCGTGCGATGACAAATCCAATACTGTGTTCATACAAAAAGTTTGTCGTACAAAAAGCTTGGTAAAATTATCCTATATTGACACGTCAATCCGAACTTTTTCTTTTCCACACGCTTTTTTTTTTTTTCGAAAATAAAGAATGGGCACGTTTACATTGTTCACAAACATGATTTCCCTAAGCGGCCATATATTATATTGTTGATGAAGACGTTTATGCTTTTCAGGTGGTTAATTCTCATACCGATTATTTGCGCAATTTTGGCGAGCGTAACCGTGATTTACTGGTACCCATATCAAGAATGTTTATTTTGTAAAAGAACAATGGACTAAAAATATGATTGACTATCCGGAATAACCGGACTGACAACATGATGCTGAGAACACATCGTGATAGCAATGAATGACAAAGAAGTATCGACACAACGCCAAGATAAAGTTAGGTTTTCCAAACTGATGTTGTAAACGGCTTTACGCGCATCAGCTGCTGAAAAACAGTTAATACATGTCCGTTCGGCGTTATAGTATGAAAGGACCTGACAGCATTTTTACATAGCACAAAAATAGTGGTCACCCGCGCATCCTTAGTGAAGAGCATAAAAAAATTATTTTAGAGTGCTTCGATGGAAACCGTCCATTGTTCTGGAAGAGTCGATGCAGTGACGCCTGCGACCCAAAATATCCAGAATGACGCTTTATTGGCTTGTGAACTTCGTATTAGCTCGATTTCAGCATGTAGACAGAAGTAGCGAGGCTATTGCAAGTTGATACAATTTGCTCGACCAACCGGAGCATCATAACCAAGGCAAAGGAGGAATTGCGTTGTTTGCCAGATATGTAACGCGCTTGCCGAATCCTACGCCGTGGCATAGAGTACAACATGAAAGTCAAGCTTATGGAAAGCAACTCGGACGCATCACTCGCGCCCCATCAAAAGACATATAAATCGCAACCCTCCCGTACCAGCGCGTCTTCATCCTCCTTGGCTCAAGAAATAGCCTTTCAAGAAGTTCAAGAGGAACCACGTTGGAAAGATTAGCCGGTCTAATTGTTTGGAACAAGGGCACATCGAAGTCTTGCTCCAGCGATACTTCACAGGTGCAGCCTGCATATGGACTTTGACAAGCTCATTTAGCGCAAAAGGCTTCAACTCTGCCAGCAAAACTAAAAAAAGAAAAAAAAAAAGGGCAAACCAAAACAGCCGAAACGTGACCTGTGCCTTCTCTCTTTTCTTGAACAAAATGATGCACTGTGCGGTATTCCTTGCTTGTAATTATAGATACCATTGTAATTTAACCATTTTTCTTTTCCTTTTTACCCTAAGGGCTTTTTCACTTTTTTTTTCTGATCCGACCAGAGCGAACAAACCAAACGAAGCACCACTTTTTTATTCTGATAAATTGGAGTCTCACCATATTTTCGCATGACTGATCAAACCACTCCCCAGCATAAATATAATACCGTGATAAAAGAATAAAATGAACTTTATCATACCAATCTCAACACACCCTTTATGATTAAAAGGAAGCATGGAGCAGTATTTGACGTTATTCATAAGTGTAGAAGACTATCCTTGCGTAAATAACGATAGATAAATACATACCATTATAATTTCTGGTGCATATACGACAGATCAAGACAGACACTTCATTTGTCGAATTTGCTTATCCTCCGGCAATCAGATAAAACGATTATAGTCTGTGTGCTTTGCTCGAACCCATACTTATTCTTTCAACGTGAGGGTGACTTTTTTTTATGATATTTTTGTTCAGAACGATAGCGCGAAATTGTTGTACATATTATTGAATATACGTAGAAATGACCTTTGTCTAGTATGTCATTAGAGCACAGATTCACGTATACTTGGCTAGATTAAATTGGAGAAGATAGCGCATGGTCATAAGGATAACCGTGACATCTTTCACAGTTAAAAAAGTGTCGATAAATGCAATGCTTCTAAAGTGAGCATACACATTTTAACGATCTTTAAAGGATAATCGAGAACAAATTTGTAAATGTGAGAACATACCACGGGAAATCGGGAAAACAAATGGTCGATCATTTTCACGTGAAATTTGAAACATGGCGCACAGACACTTTTCACCGAATACTGTACAGACTTCCGAAAGAATGAGTTAACATTTTTTGTTGGAACCCGGCGTATATGAATATGCTGTTTCCATCTGCAGCAATATGTAATGAGCATGCTACTTACTTAACGTCAGCAATAGAAAACGAATTGTAACATTGGTTCTGATTGAAATCATGATCATATACACTGATAGATCTGTTGCTTTTATCACTTCCTCTTTTATCTTTAAACACCACTTCAATGATAAATTCGCTTTCTGTAAAAATAAAAAATGTATAACTTTGTCAGATGGTCTACTGTACATAACAGAAATTTAGACATTGTTCTTCTCCTTTATTTTATTCTTTTTGTCTTTTTCTTTTTGAGAGCGCATCTAACTCTTTAAACGCTACTTTGGTACAGATCTAATGAATATTATCTTTTCCAGGATGAAATGCATTATGCCCTCCATTATGGTTGGTGTTGATGGCGCTGACTCTTGGTAGTTTCTGGTAAGAATTCTTATGTTGTGTACTTTTCTCTTTTTAACTCACCCCGTTGAATACCTCTTGCCTTACAGGCATGACTACAGGGCAGTGGAAGGTCCGTCGTCTTTGACTCTGCTTCATATGCTGTTGTCACTGAGCGTATCTCGTCGACGGTGGTTTGAGTGAGCTGAGGTGCGTTGTTCGCACGTGGGTTGATTTAGCGCGAAGTACAAGTTCTGGATCAGCCACCATGCGCGCAATGGCGGTCATTGTATCTCAGGTAGCCGTACCGGGGTGCGGTCAAGGGCAGCAGGTGTGAAGTTGCGGTGAATTACACGGAAACTCTTCTGCCTTGTAGCGAGTTTGCTCCGGCACGTCAATCAGTGTCAAGGTGTAAGTGTTTAATTTGGCGTTTACACACATAGCTAACCGTGTGCTTATTTTACAGACGTTACCTTTTTCTTTTGATTACTATCTCATGTATGTAGTAACGGACGCTAAGGTGTAAGTACTTGATTCTTTACTTGCCGATATTAAACTCTCTGTGTGTTTCATTTTATAGAAGCCGTTTTATTTTATTTTTTTTGACTTCCTAATACGTGTAGTGACGGACGCCGAGGTGTAAGTGTCTCCTTTATTTATGATCAAAATTTGAATTACTGATTTGGCCTTTCTTCTTCTTGTAGAAGAGTTTATTATCCGTAGAGAACCGAAGCGTCCAGTATTGAGGGCTGATTTAACTGGTAAGATTGACTTTTTTTTATTTGCAAAGCATCTCGCTCTCCTCTCTTTTTATTTTTTGTTTTTCCTTCTTCCCCTCTGCGCTTTCCCTCTTTCCTTTCCTTTCCTTTTCTTTTCTTTTTGCAATTTATCATAGAGATACAATATACGTTGCGGACCTTTAGAAAGCTTCCTTGTAGAGTCACGATAAGCCGCAATAAGTATTGAACTGATTTTCACAAAGGATTCAGTGACTTTGTATAGATATTTTTCGGCCTTAACCGCTTCTACGTAGTGAAGCTCTTCAATAAAAACTTTTCCTTCTCTTGGTCGAGCGTTCCTGCTTTCTTTTTTTATTTGATTTAGAATAAAGCAGATGTATTATGCGAAACAGATTATAATAGTAACATGATCAATGTAAAAGAAAAACGTTCATTGAGTTTGAGTTTGTATCATTTTATCCTCTCATACTATGTACAAGATACATATATACATTGACAAGAATGAAGTTATGAACAGCTCCAATATCCGTCAAGTTCAACCCATTTACTAAATTGGCTACCAGTAGATCTTTACATACCTACACTGGACGTATTACTATCCTTCGGATGAGGAGTCGTAACGGTTTCAAGTGCATACCGCTTCCTTATCAACGATATAGTCTATAGATTCAGGATAGCCACTGTCATCAATAAAATGACCCTGTCCATCTTTGTAAAAAGAAAAGAAGATTAATTGTTCATTTAGATATATAATAATATAGAGACGAAAGTGGAACTCAGGATTCACAAAGCTGACGTGTTTATGTAAGGATGGATCTGCCAAGTCCTGTGTGCCATCTTTTTCTGTGGATACGACATCTGGTTGTCATCGAGCGCAAAGATATGCTATTCTCAATGCATACGACTTTTTATTTTTGTCAACTTGCGACTTCGGGATTGGCTCAGAGCGTAATTGATTTTGAGAAAGGATCTATACTTTTGAAATAGAGAGTCCTCACACTTGAAACATGTGAGATATGCCTCGTGAGGCAGAATTTGAGCCAGATTTTATGCGAGTCGATGGACCAGATGACGCAATATTTGGGTGAGCAAAACCAATGTCAAGCGATGGATGCACACTTTACTGAGGCCGGAATAAAGTAGTACTTGTAATAATGACGTTGCAAAGGTTTTAAATGCACTAGTTTAAGCAAGTAGTTATGAATCTATGTCTATCCAGTATAGGGAGGAACCCTATAACATTAAAAGTGCCAACAAGGAAAGAAAAAAAAAAGCTCGGGTCACCCACATGTCCTCACCGAGGAACTGAGGGTACTCATATTTTATCCATGAAAACGAAGTACAACCAGACCCAGCTTTGCGGTCAATCGTGGCCAACACTTGAACACAATAGACAGTTTCATTGCACATCCATAATCATTTGCTTTTTTTTTTTTTTTTGGCTGGAGCAGACCTCCCTGAGGAAATAATCATTTGCTATCAGGGAAGCATGGCTAGTAAAAGATATATGTTGCTTTTAATATTTTTCTAACCATTTATCTGTTGCAAAACTTAAATATGTCCGATCTGCTTCTCGACAAACGTGATAGCAATCTACGCAGATCCCATTAGTAGCAAAAACTATCCAGATTTTGACAGGTATGTTACCAGCTTTTTTTTTAGCCCTTGCCCCTGAACCCTGGCACATCTACTTGCTTCAATCTCAAAGGCTCAAGAAACTTTTCTTTTAAACAAGCTGTTCTAATCCAGAAACCGTTGACCTTCTCAGCTAGCTTTCTTTAAGGCTGGTGATATTTGCTTCTGAGTAGGAAAAGGAACTTCCTCCTCTGCCAAAGCCTTTTTCTATCCATTGCAAGCGTGTTTGACCCAACGAAGAAGCTTTAGTGCGCCTCCTTCTCCGCCACTGAGCTGTTCCCAAACAAGGACCCTTCCTTATCGCGTTCAATTTCAGAACTGGCATCTGTGTCTCCCTTAACGGCATTAGCGGAGTAATCACCAGCATAAAGGATATGTAACGCATTATTATTAGAAAACGTCACCTAATTTAAAACTTGAAACATTCAAAGATGAAAAATATGCGTATTCTGTCATCTACGATACTTTAGTACACATATACTACCCCAAATTGTTTATGTTTAATATCTAGAAAGCCATTATTAAGAATTTCTAAACTCATTGGGTTGCTATAGTTTAGTAATCTAGAATTGTTTTGTACATTAAGTCGTGCTGTGGATTGGAAGTAGTGAGAGAAAAGGGTTTGAAATTACTTTGTGCATATTACGTCAACTAGAGAACAATTGCTTTCTGTACTAATTGTTATTGGACAGCATTTTCCAGCATCCTTAGAAGGGGGTTCCCTTCTGTGTCTGAATTTATGTAGCTAACGCACAACCATCATCCATAGTTCCCCTTGCGATCGGACAAGAAATACAAGACTCTCAGAATGGGGATGGAATACATTGACTAATACTATGAATTGTTCTCTCCATTGCTCATGACCTGTATATAAGCTCAAAGCAGCAACCATAGAAAATTGTAAGATTAAAGATTCCTCGTTTGCTCCCAAAAACGACCAAAAGTGGCCATTAAGGTCGGTCGCTACCTTTCCTTAGACGAAATATGCTACGGAAAGTTTTTTTTATTGCTGCGATGACCAGGATGAGACCAAAACAACCGAAATTTTTGGGTATTTTTGCAAATGGCCCAAAAGTGACTAAAAGTGATTGAAGGCTTTCTGCGGTGGTATCTAGCGATTCGCATTTATAAAAATTAACTTTATACCTGCAGCAAGTTGAACAAAGTTCTGTAGCAATGCAAAGTGCCGGGACGGACTACAAAGCATCCAATTCGTTCATCAATGACGTGATGGTGAACATTCCTGCAGAAATAACAGCAACCTCCTTCTCATCACCAATGTGTGTGCTCTTTGAATGTTTTCCATGCACGATAGAGAAGCTACGACGTTGTATGATAAATTAGGATAATAAAACGTTTTCTTTGTTCACTTTAAGCTGTGGAGAGGAATTCAAACACTTCCTTGACCAAGTGGTCGATCATACTTATTTTGGTATCCAGTTTGTTGTTTGTTTTGCCCGTGAACTATTACAGCTTCATGCAGGGATTATAGTTTGTATGGCACCTCCTTTCTAACTGTCCACCTCCCTTCGTTCAAATTGTATTTTAGTCTGTTCCACTCTTTAATACTCTTTTTTCCTCTGCTCCTACCCTCTCGGCCAATGCGTATGTGAATATATGTCGTATCGAAACTCAAGCCGGATCTTATCGCATACCCTACCCTTTTATGATTATCCACGCAGCGAGCAGAGTCCATATCTGCTTGCGGTAATAGAGAAACAATGGACTATCTTGAAAGATTTCCTTTATCAGTGCTGGTTACACGTTTATGGTTCCATTTTCTGGATTGTAACTGCGTTTCTCTATACCAGAGACTCACAAGATCGTGATAAACTGGAAGCTATGGAATCCTTTTGTTTCTCGAACGAACCAACCGAATATTATCCTTTGTGGTATATTGATTCCTCTGACAACGATCGGACAGACGAAACAATGTCGACATTCACAGTAACAAAGATGATGACTGATGACATGGATGACGACAATAGTACAAGTGACACAGCAAGCCAGAAATTACCCTCATCCTTCAGACGCACAATTAAGGGCCATCTTCAGCTGATAAAACAGAAACAACATTCATTTAACGAAGTTATGAAGCGACCTTTTCGAAAGCCACAGCATTCGGCTAAACTCGGCAACAATAGTCCTCCTGGATCTCCCACCCCGTCCGTTTCCTCCTCATCGTCATCGGTATCCTCTGGAACTAGCAAACTAAGTAGGCAGCGACGGATGTTTTCCCAGGATGGAACACGCCGCTCGTCTGTATCGGACACGCTGTTCAAATCGTTGTCACTAAAACCAAAAGCGCAACGGTCGGCTGACACGTGGACTTTGTCCCCTCACAGCAATAGCCCAAAAGCCTATTTTGAAGACCCCTTTGTGAGTGAGCCCGAACCATGGGAAGGTCTGACAGGGGACCAATTATTAACAGATAAGCTTTCCACGCCCCTACCTTCCCCTGTCACATTTCGACGAAAAACTGCACCAGAAATTATGAAATGCAAAGTATCCCATAGACAAACTCATTAACTTTCACCGTTGTAATTTTTTTTTTTGGGAACCTAACTTTAACGATAGTAAAAATAAAACATAAAACATAAAAAAAGAACAAAACCCGGGCATTTTCAGTGGGGCAAAGAAGGCATAAAAAACTAACTATCATTGATCATTCATTACAGTTGACAATGATGGGGTCCAACAAGAATGATTCATTGTTAGAAAGAGTTTGACGACATGTATATACATATATACATATATATATTTATGCAAATCACGGACGATCATTGATTTTTTTGTCTTTAATTAGTATGAAGTTGTATCTGACAGCCGTAGGGGGGATTCTGCTATATCAACACCTATGTGTTGCAAGCGATAGTTCAAATCCTCAACCATCTTTTGCTGCACCAGTGACAAACCCACAACACCAGGAACCTGCACCTGAAAATCTCATACGCACCTATGCCAAAATTCCTCTCAACAGTGGAATGAGTTTTTCTGTGCTTGGAACTCAGTATGCCGATCACTACTCTTACGAGGTTTACTTTGATCCAGTGGAGCATGCCTATTGGAAAACCGACATGTGCTTAGCCTGGGTGATAGGTACCCCACCTATCGACGATGAAAACGACAGGAAGTGTGATTTTGCTGAAGCTGAAACCTGTATGAATTCCATGCCTCAAAATCCTTGCAAGCAAGGTTTTGATGCCCACGGTTGCTTGGGCAACCTGAAGATAGGTCAGTTGCAGCACGCTTTCTATAAGTTAACCCACCTAGCCATCATCAGGTTACCTGGATCTTGCTGGCAGTGGTTACCGCAAACGTGTTCTTTTGGATACGGCAAACATTACTTTTAGTAAATACTTCCCCGACTACCAAACGGAACCCATACTCCAGGATGTGTCTGTCCTCGTTTCATACAGTACTGCTTTCTTTCTGGAGGATGTGAAGAGAACGTTCCAATGCGCCAACTTACATCATGGTCATGGAACGTTGGATCATTTTACCGTAACTGACAGTGACACATCCAATTACGTTCCCAGTCTTGGCTTGTTGTTTAGCTTCGTGATTCTTCTCATATATATCCATGTGTAACATGTAAACCCGAGAAAGGACAATAGAAGTGACAAATAAAGGATTTTTCCTTTTTAATTTCGGGTAGCCATTAATATCTCTGCGCGGTTTGCTAAAACTTTTTGCAGGAGATGCATATCGTTTCTGCGTTGAAAGTAGTACTTTTTGCGTCGGATTAAAGTGGGCCTGGACAACATGGGTTTGCGCAATGGTTTGGTTCATTGTGTTTTCAAATAAGGAAATGTTCCACCCCAAAAAAAGGGACCCTATTTAAAAGGGAAGACCGTTCTTTTTTTTTTCTTTGGCACTGTTTCTTTAAAGCATCCCGATAAGGATGTCGATCTATCCGTAAACACGATTATTCATGTCTTCTTGTCAGTTGCTTAGCCTACATGACCTCTGTCCCAAACCGTCTCGGCTGTGCTGGCGCTTGACACTCCTCACTTAAGTAAGTGAATGTTGTCGCACTCAATAATTACTCATTCTCCGCATAGATCGCCAGATGTTGCATTGCTTCAAGTCCTCTGCAGTGCTCTGACCACTGGCTTTCGTCGCTAGAACCATTTTTCATGTTGCCCCCGCCCGGCCAGGGTGCGGGGCGGACCCCCACATTCATGTGGGATTATCTTTTGAGTAATGAATTGACACTTAAGTATAATTTCATTTGCTAACTGTGAATGACTTTTTATGCTGCTCAAATAAATTTTGGGTCTATGGGGCCGAGTTGATGTAAGTAAAATATGAGGTCGTTGTCACTCTATACTAATGACCGCAAATTGAATCCTTGAGTAGCGTAAAAAAAAAAGCATTCAATAAACAGTGAAGCGAATCTACAAAAGCCTACAAAAGGGAGTGAAATATTAGTAAGAAAATACTTTTGAGACTCCTGGGTATAGTTTATTCAGAAGTAAAAGTTATTCTAGCTTATTTCGATTGCTTATTTATACGAATCGATACCAGATGCTGTTGGGGTATGTTTTCCAGTATTGGCTAAATTCTTTCGTATGCCTTTGGATCTTTCTGATCTACGTTCAGAAACTTTCCTTTCTGGGATCGAAGTTAAGCTGTCAGCGTATATCTGATTTTAGGTCAGCTTGGCATGACAAGATGTGCAGATCTATATAATCTGAATTGTCTAAGTATAGTAAGGATTGTAGCCATTGTAGTTGTCAAGTTGCACCAATCATAAGATAGTTATTGCCTGAGGTACCTAAATATCATGGCAGAGTTTCTGTATCTTTGATTCTTAATATCTATTAATCAGATATCTGAGTGTATTCAGTATTAATCTGTAGGTGAAGTGCTGATGGAGTAAAAGTATCTGACTGAATATGTAAATGATCGTTCAGACAATGATGTGTTGAGCCCAGCGTTAAGACGTATATGTCAAATACAAAAGGGAGCAAATGCATGGTGGTGCAAAAATTAACAACTGAGATTTTTCAACTTTTCCCTCGCTGTGCTGAGCCTGATATTCACACTGTCTTTGCCCACAAACAGGAAAGCCGCCCTTTTTTCTTTTACCCTTTGTCATTTGGTCCATCATCATGCATCTGTAAGTCTCTCTACTCTACTGTTCTTGTTCACGATTGTGACAACCCACTCCGTTTTTCTTTCTCTTCTTAGCTATGTTAAACACGCCACACTGATCAATAACTGTTATCCGGAAAAGGAGGGAGAGAAAGGTCCACGTTCGTCTGACCTCAGCTACCTTACCTTTTATGCAAGCTCCAGACCGGTCAAATTGACCAAGGTTGGAACATTCCTGGAAAAGAAAGTCGAGCGCGACATTCAAAAAGGCAGAAAACAGTAATGATGCAACCAGTCGGCATCAATCGCGAGACTAAGAGGACTCACCTCCTTGTTCCTTCTGTAGAAATAGCCATGTGTCGCTGGAAATTCTCAAGGCCCTTATTCAGACTTGCCACCGCGACCTCAACCTTTTTTCGAAATACGCTGTCAAGATACTGAGCATGACCCTCGATGCAAAAGATAGCGATCTCACTGATTTGACTTGTGAAACGGTAGAATTAGCTTTTTATATTTTCATCCTATTGACAAACCACCACAGTTTGTTATTTTCTGTAGCTACCATGATGGATCGACGCTGGGCGTTGACGCAGAGTTCACATCGGACTATGAGACTTTGATCAAAAAATTTGCTGCATTGTGCAGCTTTGCCGACGCTGACGATGCATTGACATGGCAGTAAGCTGTTCGGAACATTTTATTCATCTTTCTCATTTTGAAACACGAAAAGAATGAGACACATCGGTCATCGAGCTATGCACGCTGCGGTTACATCGTCTGCTTTAACTGCATCCAACTTTAAAATACAACTCGCCACAATTTTGCCACCGCTTGTCAGCACACTGGAAGCATCAAAATCACCTGCCAATGTCCTGGCGAAAAGGTAACACCAGAATGAAAAACAGGGCCGACAAGTGTCTGACTCATAGCAATTTTTAGTGCGAAAACCCTTGACAGCCACGCTATACATAGGCCAGATGTGGATAAAGAGTTTGTTGATATTCTGGCTGCCAAAACGGTATCAAGCTTGTTCAGCAAGGCAAATGGCGCTGCTATTCGAATGGTTTTAGGCCCAATCTTTAGGTAGGAAGTGTGGTAAGCAAGAGATAGTCCTCAATGCCTGCCATGATAGCTTTATGGATACAAAAGAGAAGTGGTGGCCACCTAACTTTGCTGTGTCGATCATGGAACTAGTGCTGGAATCATTGCAGGTACGTAGAGACAAAGAAACGTTTGTGGAATAACAAATTGGTGGTTTTTAGTCGCAGTATAGATATCTTTTGATTTCTGAAGTACTACAGCAGCTGGAAAGCGCAAGAACAAATGGTGATAGCTATCTCACCCCGAAGCACGGATCGCTTGTTTCAATCCTAGATACCATTCTCAATGCCAATGTTCCGCTTGTCGGCATTTCAGTCCTCGAGGTTCTCAATTCCTTATTTACCAACCTTATCAAATCCCTTCAAGGTAGCCATTTCCGCGAAAAGGAACCTGATCATAGCGACATCAATGCCACCTATGAATTTGCCATACACCAAGGATTGGCACATAGTATTGGTGGTTTAGCATCACAGACATATTACCAAAATCAACTAAATGATATCACGGGTTACATTGTTGCGAAGCTACGAGCTGGAACGACACTGGAGCATGTAGACGGACTACCTATTGCTGAATACCGAAGGGTTGCCTTGAAATGCTTGGATTTCGTAGCATTTGCTGGCAAGGAGATGATAGAGCCAGATAGTGATGAATACCATGATATGTCTGGGACGGGCTCCCTTGATACATGGATACCTGCAGTTGGTCTTTTGACTGATAAGCGAGCAGGTAATGAAGAGGTAGTGGCAATTTGATTCTAACGATGACTTGGCTAGCAACCCGCGTCGATTTTGCTATGACTCTTGTGCGATATTTAGATGCGACGTCTGAGCAAGATCTTGTACTTGAGTAAGTGTGACAAATAATTTTTAATGTTGCGCTGTAATTTAATTGTTTGTTTTTCATGTGAAGACCTTTTCCTAAAGTAAGTCCAATTTATCTTGGAGTACATGATCCCTGACAGCGCTTGTTACACAGCATATGCTCAATCAGCACGGAAACGTGACATTTGTCAATGCACTCCATGCAACCATTGTCGATTGGGCACAACTCCCAGGATGTAATGTTGACGACGTAAAGGCTTTATTCTCTTTACTTTGTTCTTTGACTCGTCGATTTGGGGTTGACGGGACGATCAAGGCTGTACCTCTTATCTTCAAGTTGCAAAGCCTTATCAAGGATGGTCTTATTTTGCAGCCAGCACGCCAGCGCGCTATCGCTGCCACTACAGTAGAATGGCTTTTAATGGTGGGTAAATTTTACAACATTGAAAGCCTGAGTCAATATGCTGGTCGTATTCGGGATGAACGCCTGAGCAATAGGGAGTATTCTGTTTTGTACCAACCAGAGGTTATGGAGGGTCTACCCGCATCGCGTGAACTAGAAGATTTAGAACCAGAAAACAAAACCTTGGTTGAGAAGTTCTTAGACCGTCATGTTGTTGTGGAGATGATGTCGAAAGATGGACCGTTCCGTGATGAGGAAGACACGCATGGATTAGATTTAGAAAGCAAGCTCTACGCAGAATGGGGTTCAGAAGCTTTCAGTAAGTTCTATGCAGCGCTAGCAAGTGTTCACTTTTGTTTAGTAAACCACGAACGTTCTTTCCGCATCCGCACATCCCGGAACCTGGATGACCTTAAGCCTAAGCTTGCAACACCTTGGGCAAGCACAGACTTTAATGTACGCTATACTTTCTTTTGTTCATGACTGTACGCTCTATTATCTCTCACACGTCTGTTAGCGAACTCAACAAAGCAAAAAGCACACAATCAAGGTGGAAAATTTGAAGGAAGCTTTGGGTAGGCAGAGTTTTTTGACGATTTTCGTACTGACATGACTTGATAGCGGCGCAATCGCCGGAAGCAACTGAATTTGATCCAGACGCGCTACACGCTATGACAACAAGCAGTCTTGCCAAAAGAGCCAAAGAAGCCCGCTCAGATATGAGCTCTCTCCTCTCTTCCTTGACTATCGGGCCTAACAGCTCACAGAGGTAAGAAGATTACTTGTATTTCATGTTTTTAAAACGTCAATACTTACATTGTACTAGCACTGTATCCTTGGTTAACCCTCCATACAAAGGATAGAATGATATTAGCATTAATTGTGCTAAAGATACTATGCGATAAGTTATTTGACAATGAAACAATGTCACTTATAACATTTGATGGGTAGTTGTGTTGTTTTAATGTGCTCACGTTCCTATCGGCAGATAGATGACGAAGGGTACCAAAAAATGAGGGCATGGTTTGTGTATGGATTATGTCTTTGCGGTCCAGAAACATCAAAGTTTGTGTCATCAATAGTCTTCCGTCTGTCTCGTGGAACAGCAACTTCAAATCATAAACTAGTATCACATGAAGGAAATTATAGGCTGTAGTGATATCCCAGCAGCCCACATGGATCTTGCTCGTGTTTGACGTATGCTTGCTATATTTCCAGTAGAGCGATTCCAGGATACGCGGTTCAAGCCTGACTTTTGTGCAATGTAGACTAACCTGATGGAAGTACTGTTTTTATTCCTACATAGCCATATGGCCATGTTCTTAGTGATACGATCAATAAACGGCTTGTAACAAATAGTCGACACCATCCTGTCTATGAAGACAGATCCAAAATAGTTACATCGACCTATCTCATAATCTTATGTTTCGTGGACGCCAGTGCTATTTACCGTTTCTTTTACGTGCCATACTCTTGTACAGAACCCGTTCTCCATCGACATTAACTTTGACAAGAGATATGGTCCTATCGGACCAAATTAGGTTTTCTTTTTCAGGAGTTTAACGCACGTGCCTTATACCTATTCCAACTGGCCTTTCATGTGAGTATTCGTCGGTGGGGACCTAGAGAACACACACCATGAATATCATAGTCCAGCTACAACCTGTGTCGATTTCTGGCACCAGGACTAGTAAAAAGTAATGTCTGTAACATGGACGATATTCATCATTAACGAATACACTGGTTGTAATTTAGGGTGATCAGAGGCTGGAAAAATATCCATTTTTATATGATCATATAGAGAAAGTGTGTCGAAAAATAAGCTTACTGAATAAAGTACGCAATGGTCAGTTGCATAAGCGACAGAGTGATGTCCTTGACCTGAATATGAAAAATATGAAAAAACAAGTAATGCTAATCAAAGACAAAAATAGTCCCTAAGGGTATCCCTTTTGTTTTTGTTGCAAGTATATGAATTACATTGCATGGATAAACGCAGCATGCAGTCGCATGTGCCGGATGTTATTTCAGAGAACTAGCTACGTAGTAAAGCCAGCCACAAGTCCGGGATTAATTCGTACTTTTGTATACAGACGTTATATAAGTTCAATTTGATGTACATGTTACAATTTCAGTCTAATACGCATGAGCGAACATTTTTGATTGCAGCCATCTTTCTGTTTCGGGTAGTGCAGTCTGTGTCACATCGTTGAAACAACCCAAACAGCTAAAACCAGCATCTTGCAAGTGTATATGGACATCCCAGGGGCATTCACTTTCAATTTTTTAGTGTAGCAAGTGGCTGTAAGGTTGTGATTTTGATTGCTGTAGTCAAATATCATTGCTTATCTATGATTGTCTCACGGTTCGAGGATGTTTCCCTTGCATCTCCGGGAAGAAAAAATAAAAAATAAAAAAGGCGCAACTCCGGCCCGTTCTATTTGTTCTCTCTTTTCTCGTTCCCCATAACTAATGGCATCGTCATCCAACTACCATTTGCCGGCATTTGCCGCAATGGCTGGCATTGCACTTGCCGCTTCCAGCTACGTTCTCTCTACAAATAGCAATGAATCGAGGCGACGACGACGACGTATAAAATCGAAGCTCATGAAAGGTAAAACACAAAGCACCTACCCCGATATAAGCTGTTAAGTTGCTGCAGAGCGTGATGGCAGATATATCCTTGGGCTAGTCAATACCGGCAATTCGTGCTTCATCAATTCCGTACTGCAGGCAAGTTTGAATGTGTTGAAAGAACTTAATTGTCTAAACAATTTATGTAGGCGTTGGCTACCTTGGCATGCTTACGATCTTATTTGGTAAGATCGCTGTCATGATTGTGATCGAAAGTTCATTGCTTTATTTCGTGAAAGAAAAGGCCGAACGCGTAGACGAACAAGGAGACGAGTCTGGTCCAGCCGTTCCGCCAAATGAATTTATTCTGCAATCCGTTGCATTTGCATTGTATTCAACCATCGAAAGTGAGCCAAGACACACTTTACAGAAGAATTGCAAGAAGACGCTGACAGTGGATTTGTAGTGCTGAACCGTCCATTATCTAGACCACGATCAATCACCCCTGTTGATATTGTCCGATCCTTAGAAAGAAAAACGCAGGGTACAATTAACCGTGAACAACAGGTTGTGTTTTTTTTTTATTCGCTTCTTCTCGGGAATCTGTATCTTATATATTTGTAGGACGCACATGAGCTATTTCAGATAATATCCAGCGTCTTAACTTCCGAAGAAGAGGAACAATACCGGGAGCAGACGCCATCTCTGTTGGACGTCAATGCAATCAGAAACATGGCCACAGATAATGTAAATTTCAGCGATATCTAAACCTGGAAATTTTAAATTCTCCGACTAGGATCAAGCAGCACTCGATAATCTGGAGACAGCTTCCATGTCTTCGGTAGGTACGATGGGATCCATGTGGAGCTCATTTTCAGTATCTACCGTTGGAGGGCATTTGCGTCAACGGCCTCGGCGCCCACGAAACCCTTTCACGGGACTGGCTGCATCGAGGATTAGTTGCATGAAGTGTGGATATACTGTAAGTGTTTACCAGATTATCGATATGCAAACTCGGTTCATACATCTTATACTTTTCAGGCTCCAATTCGTCATCATACGTTTGACAATATCTCGCTAACAGTACCTCAGACGGTATATAAAAACCCAAGTAAAAAGTGGAAGCTAAACGAGACTATAGCTTAGCTGCACTCTGGAAAGCTGCCTTAGTACATACACAAAAGTGGACGTCTTGACAGATTTTCAATGCCGGAAATGCACATTGATTGCGACACTTGAAAATTTGACAAACGAGCTGACGGCAGTGCGTGAAGGGAATACCATGGAGAATGGGGCGACGACCGATGACCGCATCAAACGACTGGAAGAGCAGATGCAAAAACTGAAGGATGCACTTAAGTACAATATTGAAACATCTTTAGTAAGTGAATTGAGCGGATTGAGATGTGCATGTATTCATCTTAAGATGTAGCCAGCGATCCCGCTGACAAGTCCAAAGACAATTTCATGCACTACTAAACAGACGATGTTTGCCAACCCACCAAAATCACTTTGCTTACATCTGTCACGTTCGGTTTATCACCCCTCCGGACAAATTCAAAAGAATCATTGTAACGTCATTTTTCCGGAATTTCTTGACCTTGCACCATACACTACCAATGGTTTCCTAAACACAAACGACCCTGCCACTGCTCTTAGCTCACCTCCATCGGTCAGTGTTGCTCCCCAACAAACACGCACCAGCCGCACTAGCTTAGTTTACCTTCGCAACATGGCTGGAGGCAATCGCTTTGTTCATGGACGCGATGGTCTTAATGTAGCCTTGGCATCAAAAGACGAAGATGATCAGCGACTAATCCATAATGCGCTCCCGTCGCTGACTTTACCAGTCGTTCGTTCTATTCAGTACCGTCTCACAGCTGCTATCGTACATTATGGAAGCCATGATTCTGGTCATTTTGTCACGTATCGGCGGAAGAAATTACCGACAGGATACGATGTTCGACCACCATTGGGCGATAATGGGCCACGAGTTCCATCGAAATTTTGGCAATGTAGCGACGAGATTATAAAAGAAGTTGACATGGAAACAGTCCTGGCAAGCGAGGCATATATGTTATTTTATGAACGAGATGTATAGAGATAAAAGAGAAAAAAAAGACATCTTACCCTGCCCTATTGCAATAAGGCATTAGTAGTGCCACTTTTACCTACAAGGGCAATGGCTAAAACAAAATGAAAAATACAACTTTTAGCATGAAACAAATGTACTTGTCCATGTATGGGAAATCATTCTAGTCATGATTACTACATCTTTTTCGAGGAACGTATCATTTTATGAATGAGGATAGATAGCTGCAACGGTGTTGTGGTTTTTTTCTGAGGATCCGATGGACAGATATTGACAAGACATATAATATGGATACGTGGTAGTAAAAATAGTACATGAGGAGCTGATCTTTGTTGTCTAATTTTTCTGGAATTTATGGATGTCTAGACAATGCAATCATGTTGGTGAAAGAGAAAGCAATACTTGTTGCTGATGTTTGTGCTTTTGAACTGTACCAAATGGAACAAATGCTTATCTTGTTGTGCCGAAAACTGAATCCCAGGCCATTAACCAAACCACTCATAGCTTCATGTCAGTTGATGAGATAATAGTATCAAACAGACCAATCATCAGCACCGCAAGGTAGTAATTTAGCTATTCTTTTTGTTCATACAATTACAAACCTGTTTATGCTTTTGCTACATTTAAAATCTTGTGAGCAAAAGGCAAAAAAAAAAAAAAGATTTTTTTCAGGGGAAGCACTCCGGTAGTTGAACTTTCACATCGATAGAAACGCACATATCATCGCCAGAAGCTTCAACAAGATATCGATCTATAGATCCGATCTTATAAACCAGGAGATGGAAACTTCACGCATGCTGTAGCAATCCTAGATTTGTAATAACTGCACAGGTAAAACAGTGTTTTATTTCAAGACTTGTTATGCACCATTCCATCACTTATCCTTGAATTGTGTAGTTGGTTCCGGTTGTTTAATACAAAAGGAATTACCATCTTCGAATTTCGAGTTCGTGCAACCATGTGTGACCTGAAGAGTTGCATGTCCCACCTAGAACCCTTCTTCTATTGTCATGACCGTAGGACATCCAGAAGGGATCACCGAAGCCGCCCTTCATCAGATCTTGCTCTTCGCTACAATCAACAATACTTTTTAATCAGATGGGACAATGATTCACCAAGTAAAAAGACAAAGCTTTATTCAAAGGCGCAGAGCATCTTTGAATAGGTCAACATCACAACGAACCAATCAGAAACACAAAACATAAAAACAGATACGATACTATTGGCCACTTTTTGTGTAACAAATATTTCAAAATATTGAAAATTGTAGCCCTACGGGGGGGTCGAACCCCCAACCTTGAGATTAAGAGTCTCACGCTCTGCCGATTGAGCTAGCAAGGCACAAGGCACCGTTTTCGACCTCAAAGCTCATGGATATCATCCATTCCCTACCATCACGGAAAGCACCAGGCTCTGACCACATCACGGGCGCAATGCTAAAACCAATTGCCAAACCACTTGCCGAATTTCTGGAACAGTTCTTAACAGTCTGCTGGCAGTGGTCATGGATACCAACGGATTGGAGGAAGGCTCAAGTAGTACCGATATACAAAAAAGGAGACACGACTATGGCAGGTAACTATCGCCCCATTAGTCTCACTAGTGTCTTTCGCAAAATACTGGAGCGATGCCTCATGTCCGAAATAATGACACACATGCCTGCGCTGGATATAGCACAGGGTGGATTCCGAGCAAGAAGAGGGCCCCTGGATCAAGCCTTCAACCTCAACTTACTGATGCGCCAATACCACCGACAGTACAACACTACACCAGTTGTAGCATTCCTGGACATCAAAGCTGCTTACAATTCAGTTGACAGAGAAGTTGTATGGGCAGCCCTACGTGGGCATCTGCCTCCTGCACTGCTCGACTTAACTAAACACATGTTTAACCATGTGGAGATATCGGTAATATTGCAAAACTACGAATCCCACACAATCAAGCCAAAGCGAGGCATACTCCAGGGTTCCATTCTTAGTCCATTACTATATGCTATCTTTATAGATACGCTCCCAAAACGGCTGAGAGGATATTCACAAAGACCAATCATTCTACGAACGCCAGGTCTAACAGGATACACCGAACAAGAAGCACAGAACGATACAGTACAGCACAGCAGAAGACGAACAGACCACACTCTGACTCCTATCAACGCTCTACTCTATGCAGATGACGTTGCATTAATAGGATCGGTCACTGATATGATCGCACTGCTAGCACAAGCTGAGCAACGCTCTGTTGACTTTGACTATCGCTGGAACCCGGACAAATGTGTCCTTCTCAATGCACCGCCGGACTTCACACTACAGCTCTATGGAACTCAACTAAGCATTGTGCCACACTTCCAATACTTAGGCCTACCATTCAATGATGTAGGAATAGAACTCTCGAAACTTGTACGAGATAATGCGAAAAAAACAAATGCAGCAATGGCAAGACTACGACGACTTGGAGTTCACAAGTACGGAATGGGTCTATACACAGCACTCCGCATGTACAAAATCTTCATCAGACCGATACTAGAATATGGACTGGCCATTGCCGCACTCAACTATACGCAAGTAGAACAAGTTGAGAAAGTGCAAAAAACCTGCATTCGAATGACACTGAATGGGGCACCCACCAGTCGCCTCCCAACCGTGGTGCCAATGTATCTTGCAGACCTCCCGTCCATGGCCATACGCATGCGCACGCTCCAACTGAAATTCGTTCTCAGACTACAACAGCTACCAACAACAACACTCTTGGTATGTATACATCGTAGCATGCTCCAACGACAAAGAACAGATAAACAGTGGTTGAAACTGACGAACGGCAATACTTTGTGGAAAACTCACAAAAACTTGACATGCCAACCACCTCCATCACGCGGTATGCCAAATCTCGTCACACAGACCATCACCACCCATCGGATGGAAGAACGGAGCCGCCTCCGTCTACGATTCCCCGCAGTGGCCCGTGCACGCACCACTAGTGGATGGGATCCAATCCTCTACCTTCCAGCATCCAGCCGTGATCGCCACCGACTACTACATTGGCGAATGCATTGGCTACCGTCGTACCCACTCAAACCATGCGTTTGTGGAGCAACCGCAGCATCGCGCAACCACTACCTTACCTGCTCTCTTTTCGAAGCCCGCTTAAATGCATTGAAACGCTCTTTCAACATGAACATCCCCGAAAACATACATCCTATTGATTATATCCTCAATCACCTTCCTCAATCACCGAAAATGCTAAAAACAACACATTGGACACTCACGTGGCCACGGCTACTCTTCGCTCTCCGTTACATTGACCAATTAAGCCATCCAGAAGGCGAATTCCAAGAGGAAGATGATCCCTCTGCAGCGCTCGAACAACACTTGGCACAACAAACCCACAACAATAGCGTGCAAGAATAAGCTTTCGAACTGCTTTCAACATTTGTCTTTTTCTCCACATAGTGGTTTTTTTACAAAGCTAGTTTATCCTATCTCTTTCCATTTTCTCTACTTTCTACAATTAGTCAAGGACTAGCCATATGCTTATAGCGCCGGCATCTACAGTCCACACAATAAACCATAAATTTTCAACTGAGCTAGCAAGGCAGGACGTTAGTCAAGCAACACACGCAGAAGACTTTGCGTTCTTATATACATTTTCATTTTGGAATCTGATGAAAAAAAACTTATCCATCCATCCACAAAAGTGACTCATCCATCTGCTCTGCATTTTTCCGAATCGATTGCATCAACTCCGGAATCGATTGAGCAACATAGGACTGAGTTATCCATGCCTAAACGCCACGCTTCGAAAGACCTCTGCACGACTCAAACTCCCGACCTCAAGCGATTGAACCTCAGCAATGCAGACGTCGCCCGAGCAATGCCACCACTGCAAACTAGTCATGAAGGCTCACAAGTGCCTCAAAAATTGAACCTACATCTAAAATCGCCTGCGCAAAGGCAAAAAGAAAAAGAAGAGCAACAGTCTTGGGCTGACAACATGGAAAAAGACTTGCTAGAAAAAGAAAAAAAAGAAAAAAAACAACAAAAAAATGAAGAAAAACAACAAAAAAATGAAGAAAAACAAAAAATAGAAAAAATAGAACAAACAGAAGCTAATTGCAATCAGATTGATCACTTGTAGCCAAACTTACCTGATTGGTTAAAAGATATACATCACCGACTACACTATGGTAACAGAGTTCACTAAAAAAAGTGAAAAGTCACTAAAAAAAGTGATTTTCACTACTTTTTCACGAAGATACAACAATTGATTAACGAAAATAATCAACTAAAACGGGAACTTACGGAAGCTAAGAAAACAATTGAGCTGCTCCGTCAAGCACAACCAGTATCCAATCATACCACTATCGAAAATCAACAGCAGGATAAACCTGTACAACAATCTACAAACGATTTCCCGCCACTGTCGGAATTGTATCAATCGGTACACGCGCCCCAAAAAATAACTTATGCAAACTTGACAAAACAATACCGACCAAAAACACAAAAACAATATCAAAAAAAAAATAGTGCGCAAACAAAAAATATTGCAACACCAACACCAGGTATGCTTAGTTGGGTGATACGTATATTTCAACAGCCAACGGGCCCTCAAGGATATGCAATGGTATACCTCCCATCACCAAAACGTACATCCCACAGTGAAACACGCAAAGCACTATACCTACTCGGAATCCCACAAACGCGTATCATTGATGTACACTTCCCCACACATGGAGTCATCGGTCTGTTAGTACATGCATCTTTTAAAGTAGAGCTCTGCGATCTCCTAAAAAAAGCAAAGGTGACACCAATCGAGTTTGATCCAACAGCACCCGAAACAATCACCGATCCCCAACTAGCAAATGCATCGGATGATGAAAAACATGAAAAAGCAAAAGACCTATACCAAAAACGAATGTTACGGGCATGTCTACAGCTACGAAAACCATACCTCGGAAGAGCAATCCTACGATTCTACTCAGAATACGTTGCACAAGAAGACTCTCATCACATCGATCCAGTAGTTATTGAACTATTTGACAAAGAAAGACCAAAACCGCAAAGATTTGCACAAAATACAACAGAAACAACAAGCGATCTAACAAAGCACACTGACAAGAGCTCTAATACCATCAAAAGCAACAACGAAACTGCCTTCATGGAAGAATAGATATGTCACACATCACAATTGGTATCTTTAATGCAGCTGGTCTAAATCGCTCACCAGATGAACTTTTGAAACTATGCGATAACAACAATATTAATATGCTTCTACTAACAGAAACTTACCTTACACAAGGGAAGCTCAACACTACATGGCAACAATGGCATAACTATGCACAAATCCCAACCAATGGAACGCGGGGCTTTGGAGGAATATCCCTCCTAGTCAACCCAACATTTCCCTATCATATTCACAAACAAGAACAAACTAACCAGTACACACTCTCATGGCAAATGGGTCCATACCTTTTCCATGGATTGTATCTCCCCCCTTCCCTCCCTCTCGAAACCTATCACAACACCATCAACACGCTAACGGTTACGGAGTACACACTAATCATGGGTGATCTCAATACTCGGCTAGGACCACGACTGGGAGATCGAAGGTCTAACGAAAGAGCGGCAATCTTGGAACCGTGGCTAAACAATCACGGATTACATATCTGGAATGAAGAACTTGCCTTTGGTATCCCAACGTTTGACTCACACCTGGGTAAAAGTATAATTGACCTCTTTATCTCACAAAAAGCGGCTGTACACAATCCGACACAAACCATCTACAGCGACTATTCTCTCAACTCGGATCACAAATTGTGCACACTCCAATTCACACCGACCACTCAAATACAACCGCTACCACCAGCTAACGCACCAAGACAACACCTGGAAACTACAAAGGCTAAAGGATGATGCAATCAGCGAATTGTACAAAAACCTCTTTGTTGCTAATATACAACCAGTTCATCAACAAATACAAAAAATAACAGATACGACAGCACCCAATGCTACAACCATTGAAAATATTGGGAAAGGATTGACAGATGTGATTTACAAAGCTCTCGACAATAGTGTGACGCAAGGACAACCGCGACCAAAAACGTGGAAATGGTTCTGGACTACAACGCTCCAGGAATTGGCAGATCAAAGAGAACAATTCTACCGGAAATGGCGCCGCAACCACGACAGTATACAAAAAATACAACTGTGGAAGCAATATGAAGTAGCTAAAAAGCGCTTTACACAAACACTCCGACAAGAAAGAGCAAAACACTGGAAACAGTTCTGTGCTATAATACGTGATGGAACGCCAGAGGAAGCAACCACCATACTTAAAAGGCTGAGTAAACCAAAATCACCAATTAGATTCTCACACCCAGAAGGTCCACACATGGCTGCAAAAACCATGGTCGATCATCTTGCCAAAGTATTTGGAGGAGAACAAACCACCCGATGGTGCATACCAGCATTAGGTTACAACACCTTAAACAAGGCACCGTTTTCGACCTCAAAGCTCATGGATATCATCCATTCCCTACCATCACGGAAAGCACCAGGCTCTGACCACATCACGGGCGCAATGATAAAACCAATTGCCAAACCACTTGCTGAATTTCTGGAACAGTTCTTAACAGTCTGCAGGCAGTGGTCATGGATACCAACGGATTGGAGGAAGGCTCAAGTGGTACCGATATACAAAAAAGGAGACACGACTATGGCAGGTAACTATCGCCCCATTAGTCTCACTAGTGTCTTTCGCAAAATACTGGAGCGATGCCTCATGTCCGAAATCATGACACACATGCCTGCGCTGGATATAGCACAGGGTGGATTCCGAGCAAGAAGAGGGCCCCTGGATCAAGCCTTCAACCTCAACTTACTGATGC